>VCCN01003229.1:2347007-2361781 GCA_006491835.1 Architeuthis dux
CCCCCCCCCTCCGAGACCACCTTAATAATAACACTGGTGAGCTTCAAGACTTCTCTGGGAAAATTCCTCGAGCAGATCCCAGACAACCCACCAACACCTGGATACACATCCATAAACAACAACAGCATACTAGAGCATACTGTACATTGTCAACATTCATGGAGATGATGTTGAGGAACCCACCTTCACCATATAAAAGTAATACATACTGAAAATTTCATTGAAATCAGCCCATTACTATATTTTTGGTGAAATTTTAAAATGTGTGTGTAAATTGGGCTTAATTTTCAGGGTTTACCAGTTTGCGAGTGTAAACAAGTTTTCAACACTGATTATCTCAGGGCTTATATTGTCTACATAAATAATTTTTAGTTGATAAGTTTCTACCATCTTTCTCATCAATAACACAAAAATTATTACGATAAAGTTATTAGATTAGAAGTTGCAGACACATGTCGCATTTTGTCAAAAGTCCATGGTAGATTCTATTAAACATCAAAAAGGAAAAGTGTAATAAAACTCAAGCAAGAATAAATCAACACATTTTATTGGTGTGTGAAGACACCAGAGAAGAAATGAATAATAATCTGAAAGTGTCACGTACAAACAGGAAGAATAATATAGGATTAACTTTTTATAGGCCCTTGGCTACCCCCCACTCTCGTTGGGTCTGGTTATATTTAATATTATTCATATTTTTCACTGCCTCTATTTTTAAGTGCTTTCTGAATTTGGCTGGTTTGTTAGGATTTCTCAGTCAATTTCTGTATTGTCTGTTCAATAATGTTGAAAAAAATGATAAAAAGAATTACCAAACGCCAAATTATTTTTGAGAAAATATTGATAAACTGTGATGAAAATCTTTTTTTTGTTGAGCAGGCATGGGTGCAGAACCTCTGAGCCCACCCATGAAACACCTAGCACAAATTATTTGATTTTTAATTCAAAGGGATAATATAAATACATTCATTAATCTAAGATTAATAGTTGATTTAAATTTTTTGTCTTCCCATTTCCTTTGATGCTGTATTGCCCTCGGGTGTAAGACAAAACTCAGTTGGAAAAATATCCAAAGTTTATATTCAGGAAAAGTCCATGGTTGCTGAAATCTCTCTGTGTACAACAGACTTAAAAAGTCAGCTATCTGACTGAGGGCTTGAGGCATGATTTTACTGTTCAGCTAAGATGCATTTTCATTTTGATCTTAGTGCAGCGGCTATGATTTCAGTTTCAAATACTGTTGCTATATTTATGCATTGTATAGATACCACACTCCCATTAATTACTATGTTAAAATAATAACCCTAAATAAAGGTGATAATTGGCTAAAATCACAGATCTTAAACACCCAGTCATTCATAAAAGTTGAAGGCAGTAGAGTATATAGTAATAGATCAAGTGCAGAATCACTGCAATGGAATTGATAGCTTGCGAGCATTTAATGCGGGGCCCATAGAATTTGCTACTTAGTTAATCCGGCACTGACTAATAATGTCATAAATACCAGCTCTTTACTTAATTTTGTCAGGTAGAAAGAAGGGTGACTAAACATTTTAACCCAATCCCTTTGTGTAATTCCCAAAGTTGTAAAAAAAGCAGAGCAATATTTTTCTAAGAATACTGCATCCAATCATGACTTCCCCAACTTTTCTGCTCATCTGTTTTTATAAAGGTTTTCGACAAAACAATAAAAAATCAATTGTTTTTAAATCAATTTTACTTGCAAGTAATATTCTACTACAAATATTTTCAATGTATCTTTAACATAAAGTTGAAGTAATAATAATCAGCAGCTTGCCGTCTACTTGTTTTTATATGTGCAAGGAAAGTTGAACATTGTTATGCTACCTTCCTGCTTACACTTAGCAGCAGGGAAAGAAGAGTATATTACAGCAATTCCTCTGTGAAGTATGAAATGAATTAGGCAAAGCATTTCTAGATAACAGTTGTACTATAGTTATTATAGTTTCAATGTTAGAAACCATCAGCATAGGTTTCTTCAGTTTTTAAGTTGGTCTGGCTGGCTAGGTATGTCTCACGCATACAGGCCTTACCACAGGAGCTAGAGAGCTGAAAATTTAAAATTGGTAATTTGAATATGAACTGTTAATGTTCACTTAATTGGTTCATAGTTGAATATTTATGTATGCAAAAGTTAAATGTATGTTCACATATGTTTCACTAATTTGGACTTCAATGTAAAAGATGACCAACACACTCAACAAGAATTTGGTTTCTCTCCAGTGTGTGCTCGTTTATGTCGCAGCAAAGTTGAATTCTGAGAAAAAGAAGCCCCACACACTTCACAAGAATATGGTTTCTCTCCAGTGTGTGTTCGCATATGTTTGACCAAAGTTGATTTCTGGGAAAAAGAACCTTCACACACCTCACAAGAAAATGGTTTCTCTCCAGTATGTGTTCGTGTATGATATACTAAATGTGACTTGGATGTAAAAGAGGACCCACACATTTCACAGGGATATGGTTTCTCTCCAGTGTGTGTTCGCACATGTTTCACTAAATTTGACTTCTGTGAAAAGGAAGCGCCACACGCTTCACAAGAATATGGTTTTTCTCCAGTGTGTGTTCGCATATGTTCCATTAAATTGGACTGAAATGGAAAGCATGATCCACACACTTTGCAAGGATATGGTTTCTCTCCAGTATGTGTTCGTGTATGATATACTAAATGTGACTTGGATATAAAAGATGAGCTGCACACTTCACAAGAATATGGTTTCTCATCAGTGTGTGTTCGCATATGTTTTACCAAAGCTGATTTCTGGGAAAAAGAAGTGCCACACACTTCACAAGAATATGGCTTCTCTCCAGTGTGTATACGCATATGTCGCACCAAAGTTGATTTTTGGTAAAAAGAAAATTCACACAACTCACAAGAATATGGCTTTTCGCCAGTATGTGTTTGTGTATGATATACCAAATGTGACTTTGTTGTAAAAGAGGACCCACAAACTTCACAAGAATATGGTTTCTCTCCAGTATGTGTTCGTGTATGATATACTAAATGTGCCTTCTGTGAAAAGGACTTGCTACACACTTCACAAGAATATGGTTTTTCTCCAGTGTGTGTTCGGATATGTTTCATTAAGCTGGACTTTAATGTAAAAGATGACTCACACACTTCACAAGAATATGGTTTCTCTCCAGTGTGTGTTCGCAGATGTCGTGCCAAATGTGATTTTGATTTAAAAGAGGACTCACACAGTTGACAAGAATACGGTTTCCCTCCAGTCTGTATTTTCCTATGTTGTGCCAAATGTGATTTGCATGGTTTTTCTTTGTCTCCAGTCTGTTCATGCTTCAACAAATTTGGCTTTTCTGGAAAGGAAGATGTGCATACTTCTCCAGTTTGTGTGCATGATTTCTCTGAAAATGTAGATCCACTCTCTTCATAAGCATATGCTGGCTTCTTACTGTTGTCAGTTGGGGAGTGTCTGTTTAACATTGAATCAGTTGAAAATGTAGATCCACAAATTTCAGGTGAATATTTCTTTTCGGTCATTTTTTTCAGGTTTTCTCACATGAAGTCACTTATAAAATTCTCATTCATTCAAGTTTACAATGTTAAGAAATGATTTTCATGTTGGTAATACTTTCTCATGATGGAACATCTGTAAAGAAAAAATGTTTTAAAAATAATATAGAAATTCAACAATTTTAATCAGAACTAGCATTTCAAGGGAAATTATGAATCACTGCCACCCATATATGCTGATCAATTAAAAAGTTGGAAAAAGGAGTGATCAATTAATAAGTTACTTCTCTCACGTTTTGTTGGGCCCCGATCACTAAAAAAGGTCTGAATTTTAAAAAAACAAGCTGGTACAAACTAGTGACCAATTTAACTTCCTCTAAAACCCTATTTTGGATGGGTGGGGGAATTTTCAAAAGACAAAAAAAAAACATTTTCCCTACTCATTGAGGGGAGTGTGTATACAAAATTTCAAGTTTCTATTATGAACAGTTAGGGCTGGGCAAAGTCTGCATACATAGAGATATAAATGTCAGAACACATGAATAACCAATAAACCAGTGTTGTGGGTAGTAGTGATTAACAAGTTTGTTCTAATGAGATATATACAAAACAAAGACAGCAGCAGAAATTAATTATACAGCAATACCTGGATTAGTGCGGTTTTGATGTGGTACAGTTAAGCTATTGCTGAACAAATTAATGTAACTAAGTATAAACGAATTATCCACATTAATCAAGGTTTAAAACTCCAGATGGAGAAACTATAACTGAATGAGAACATACACATGATCTAGCATTTACAGAGCACATAGCTACAACAAAAAAGAAATGCAAATCCCTAGTTGGCTAGATATTCAGAACCTTTAAATCTAGAGATAAGGAAGTGATAATGGCACTATATACATTATTGATAATGTCCAGGTTAGACTACAGCTCACAGATGGTACACACTTACACGCAAGAAGAATGGAATAAACTCTAAGGAATTCAAAGATCATCTACCTTTTATGTAAAGGATGAAAAACACCTAAATTACTGGCAACGTTTACAGCATCTGAGGTTATATTCTATCATGAAAAGATCATTCAAGGCTACGGAAACAGCTTGTTTTTTTAATGTTTTCATTAAAGGAGTATAAACCTACATGAACTTTCATGTACTATCTATCAATGAGAACTGTGCTTCAAATTTTCTGTTTACTGTAATGTTTGTATGCAACATCAAATATTCAATGAAGTTGGTGGGCTGGATGGAATTAAGCCGCTGACAGAATTTGAACTGTGGGCCATAGTTTGCACATCCCAGCTGTTGGGATAGCACCTAATTCCACATCAAACCTGGTTCTTTCCAAAGTGAGTGATAGAAGAGGTAGAAAATGCATCATACCAATGGTAAAAACAACAAATATAGTGCAAAAGTGAAAAACCGTAAGGGAAATAATGTAGCCATCAAAGGACCTAAACGTTTTAATATGCAGTATTACCATTAATATTTTAATATGCAGTATTACCAGCTAATATAAGAAACATAACTGATATTTTGCTAGACACTTTTAAGCAACACTTAGTTTGCTTCTAGATGAACCAACACTTCCTGGTTATGTTGCAGGGCGACAAACTAATAGCAGTAGTTTAAAAGAGATCATGCCTGATGTAGTTATGACTGATGGTGGTCCATGACCATCGCAAGCCAGCAAAAGCTTAACTATGAACTATGAGGCTGTTTATATTCTCTCTAATGCTCTTGATAAAAGTATGAATCCACATGCCTGCACTCTATCCTAACAAAAAATGTCTCATCTCTGGCATGCCACAAGGGTTGAACTGAAAGGGCGAGTGATCACCTGGGCTAACCATCGCCTATAACTACTGTCCAAGCATTAATAACTGCACAATTTGTTACGCCCATTGTCAAATCTTAGGGGCCATCATCACATCACTATTAGCCTAACTACCATAATATTCTTTTAACCCAAAATAAATTATCACAAAGAGGTCAATATAATTCAAGTTATTGGGTCATTTGCATGGGCACAAATTAGTCAGGAACAGTTTTTCAATATATTTACATTAATCTGTAAAAAAACAATTTAAGTAAATCAATAAGACTGGCATTGATAATTTTGTAATTAAGTCAGTAAAAAGTAATAGTTTTATATTTGATATTAAATTTAAGATGAAAGACTAATAAAAATTGGCAAAACTACAACTTATAATGTGAATCTGCAGCCTGTTTTTTCATTTTATTTTAAAATCATTATTCTTACTTGTTTAGACTTGTAGGAACATTTTGTGTGATTAGAATATGAGGCAAGGAAAATAAAAATTCAAGGGAGGTAATAAAGTCTGAATTTTGTTTGGGGTGCTAAAATAGATAATACCTAATTTTTAAAACATTTTGCTGCTGAACAAAATGGAAAATTGATGAGACAACAAGGTAAAAAAAAATTGTCTGATTTCCTATTTCTTTTAACAAAAGCTAAACAACAAATACTAAACAGAATTGGATTCTTAGGTTGTGGTTAGAAAGTGAAGTTTTAAATGGTATTTATATTATAAAAGTTTGTAGACAATTAAAACAGTTTTTAACAATTTTTATTGGATCATTTGAATGGAACTGATTTTGACGCTTCACCATCCTGATGTTTCTTTCATGAATTCTCTTATTTATTTTTTATTTTTGTGCCATTTTTAACATTCGGTGTGCATGGGTGTGTGAGAATTTTACAAACAGAAATCCTGTTATTATAATATAGATAAAGATTTTTCAAAATGGTATTTATATAAAAGTTTGTAGACAATAAAATTGAGGAATATTTTATATTATTCATATTTTTCAAAATTTTATTCATATAAAAGTTTGTAGCAAAACATTTAGGAATATTTAATATTATTCATATTTTTCAAAATGGTATTTATATTGTAATAGCTTGTAATGGATACCTATCCCATATATGTATTTTTGCACTTCCACAATCAGGTCATTTGAGTGAAATCACTTGACCCACATATTTTCCTTCAGAACACCCAGGTTTTATTCTGAGAACCAAAGTTAATCTTTCCAAGTACAACTCTCAGATAACCAAGTTACTGGACATGAAAATATACCTCTTCAATGGTAACATGATACCCATTGCAGACAAAAAGTCTAGCAAAATCTTGTATCTTGTCACCTTCCATCTTACCTTGGAACCATTGAGAGGAATCACTCCAACAGACCACATTTCGACCAGCCTCACATCCTCACCTTTTCCTATAAGAAGACAAACTTATTTCATTCTTTGTTTAGTCCAGATTTGTTGCCTAAAGAAATCTATGGCAGTTCCACAGAGACACGCCTCTCACCTTCTACTATGTATGTACACACTCATACATATATACACTCTCTTTCTTAACATTTTCAACAATGAAAAACACTTGCTAAATAATAAACCAAACTTTTTACATGCATTCTATCTTCCTCTCGACAGCTCAGAACTGCCTTATTGTTATGCCTTCTGTAATAAATATACTTCTTATTATTGTTACATCCTTGTCTGCATCTTTATTTCCATTGCATTATACCATGTGCATCTTGCATCCTCTCCATGCATTATTACTTTTACTGCAGAGAAAGATACATTGAATCTTATCCAGTGCATATCGCTAACCTTACTCTTTCTACCTCTCTAGTATCAACACTATCATCAGCACTCTAACTTAATACAGCAGTCTGACCCTTACAGCTATTACCACCATTAGTACTACTGCTACGGCTTGCAGATTACTACGCTATGCTAATTTGTTATTGTTTATTTTCTAAATTAACATTTGTTCAGAGTTAGATACTTTTAATATATATAATGAGAACTTCACTATAATATAACTTCTAACCTTGCTTATATTAAGCTTAAAATAACACTTTCTTGTACATAAAGAAGATCCTAGATTTAGTATGAATATTTAAAATATAGACTCCCAGAGCAATGAAAATTTAAATTTGCATATCCACATTTTTCAACCAATCTGAATCCTCATTGCAAACGCTACAATTAGGTTGGCATTTTTATAAAAAAATATGATCAAAAAGCCTGCAAACTTTGAATTTTCTTTTCCATACTTTTCCCTCCAAATATTTTGCATAATAAATAATGTGATATTTTTTAACCAATAAAAAATTTCTGATTAAAAATTTATTCTCAAAATTTTTATCTGGTTTTGATCTGGCAATTTCTTATAAATAGACGTCATATAAATGAAGAGAAGTAGGTGAGGTTAACGAGATTGTTTTATTACTATTCAAGATGGTGATCACACATGAACGGGCAGAACGCAGTAGAATAACAACAGTGTTTGAAACTTGGATGCAAGACATTAACTGAATACTTCCAGCAGCTGCGCAGCAAATTATCGTACACTAATCTCTAATGAACAAGGAAGTTCATATATAACATAATATCACATCTCTGATGTGGGTTTTTATTCTTTTAGCCTAACTATTGTCTATATACTATGTACACGTTGGCTTCCTTTTTCGTTTTACAGGATGATGTTGCACAGGATTTCCTTGGCATGAAGCCACTGGTCTCATCTCTTCCCTAATCTGAATGATTTCTTCAGCAATGGAATCTTCGCTACTATGTACGCTATTTTCTGAGACTGACTCGCAATACTTTTGGGTTTATGGGTTTGGAATTCTTTTGAAGGATTTGATCCACAGTGGGTAGTTGATACTCATCTGAGCTATCTTGGTCTGTTGACAACTTGTGTTGTTCCTCTGAGCCTCACCAGGTTGGAACTGTAGTAATGCCAGCTCGACTCACTGTATTTGTACATAAGTTGAGAACCTCTGGACTTTACGTATCCTGGTTAAGTTCAGTGACGTAACAATCTCTTGATCTTGTTTTATCCCTATCACTGTTGATGTACACTAACTGACCCACAGTTACTGGAGGAAATACAGGTTTAGATTTTCCTCTTGTTTTGAATGAAGCACTTGGTATATGAGATTTTATTTTCTCATTCTCTTTATTTTGGATAATAATTTTGTCTTGTAGTGGGATTTGGTTTCCAGTAAATTGGTCTCTTTCTCTAGCTGATAATCCTCCAGACTGTATTTTACTATTAATGCTGGTAACTGCTTGAGCTAGGATAACCGGTGAAATTGTATTATTATCATCAAGGAAACAATTTAATTTGGCATGGGCTTCTCTAATTGAGTGCTCTGCCATTGGATTTTTGTTTTTGAATTTCTCTCTTCACATCTCAATACCTTTTGATCTTAATAAACTGTCAGTCACCAAATTCTGGCACTCTGAAGCAGGGTCAACACTGAACATAGCCTGTGGGCCCACAGTTCCATGTAACTCACTGTAGATACCGTTTCTTAGGGTGGCTGTCTTTTCTGCTGGGATTATTCTTGCATCGGTGTAAGATGTAATGTATTCTCTAGCAATCGGGATAAACTGCCCAGATCTCCTGAGAACATCAACAGAAAACATGGAGCCAATGGTTTCTGGACTGGAAGTAGACATCTGATGAAGGAATTGATTTGGCATGTCCGCTAGGGATATACATGCATGATAGGTATTGGCCACCGACTCATGGGCTGGTTCTAAATCCAGTGCATAGGAGGCTCTACTGATTATTTTACGCAGCTGTGACTTTGACGAGTGCTGTAATTTAATATGTAAGCATTCCAGCAGACCATGCTGGTATTTTCTAGGGACAATGATACTTTCAGATGTAGCTGTAGATATGTTATTGCATTTCACTGCTAGTAGGCCATCTTTAGCTATCCTTGTGACCTGTACATATCTCTTGATGGCTTTGATGTTCTTTATCTTCCTTGATGGTGATGTTCCTTGTTTAAAGTGTGCACAGGTGCGTCTTACGGACTCGCATGAGAATTGTAACTCATACCATCCTGAGCAGCTACTGTAGGGTACAGTGCTATCAGAGTTAAAGGATGTCTGACACTGCGGCTGGCATGGCAAAACCAGAATATAGGTTTTATTTACCCGTTATGTGTTCCAGCTTCACATGGAATCTGCTCACCACAGAAAGAAATGTACTGACTCGAGGGCTAGAAAACTTCCCTTGACACTGTTTATTATAGGCCTGTACACAGGGGAGGGAATCTGTCAGGACTAGCATCTGGAGATCACTATTGATTATTTCCTGACTAAAATGAGTAATGGCAGTGGAAATAGCTATGCTTCCAGTTCACATGGGAGCAAATTTTGTTGATGTGAACAGTATTTTGCATTAAGATACCCTGCAACATAATGCTCGTTGTTTCTGATAACATACAATGCTGCTGCTACTCCGGTCTTTGATTGTGAGGCATCTGTGATTATCTGAAGGTGGTCGCTACGTCTTGGGATAGTAATAGTTTTTGCTACTGTCAAGCATTGTTGGGATAGCTTAAATATTGATATTAGGTAATTGGACCATTTAATTTTATCAGATGCCTTTTTGTTTGGTACAAGATTCTCCAGAGAGCTTTGGATATCACTATGTGGCGGAATAACTCTACTTAGAAACTTGAAAGATCCCAGGTATGACCTTAACTGTTCTACTGTGATAGGAACATCAACTGCTGCTAAAGCTGATAGGCGGTGGGGGCTGGCTCTGTACCCTGTGACCAAATCCACCCTAGTACAGTAGCAGTGACGGGGCAGCATACTGCCTTCATAGTCAATAAACAGAGTCCATTTGAGGACAAGGCAGAAAGTACAGCATCCTTCCAGAGTGTTAGAACTTTCTCTGGTGATTCTGCACCATAGTATAGTCATCAGCTATTTTGGTCACACAAGTTCTTCTAGTGCTGTTTCAGTACCAGGCATGCCCATGGCGCCTCTGCCATAGACCCTAATACCCCTGAATGGAGTGACAACACCACAGTATTTCATTGATGACTTTTTCAAGGGCATCTGCCAGTATGTGGATGTAAGGTCAATATTTACTGGATACTTCCAGGCTTCCAATGGTGCTGAGAACTTGGTTCGCATTTTTGCTGGTTGCAGTTTTGTGCACTGACCTACCCCTCCAAAAGCTGTAACTAAACATTTCTTTATGGAGGGTCTCTTAATCAGAAAGCTAGGATATAAATATTCCACCATATGTTTAACATCTTTGTACTGTTGGCATTAATCTTCTGTAAAGTGGCATGCAGCCTTTCCTCTGTGGTGGTAGTGTGGGTCCCATGTTTATGGTAACCTGTAAGGGCCTGCTCTTTCCGTTGTAGCAACATAATGTTCTGCTATCGAAAACATCCTTAAACTCAATATTAGCCTCACTAAACTGTGTACATAACTTTTGTGAGAGGATTCCATCAGGCTCTACAGATACATGAATATAGTTAATAAGATCAGAGTGAGGTTGTGAAGAGGAAATGGTTTGGTTAGGGCTTCAGAACTAGGGGTCTTTTTGACTAGGGCTATGTTTTCCTTACTGACCCAAGAAATTGCAACCGTCGCGAGATATGACAAGAATCTCAATCACGGAGAATCTCCAGAGCTCCGCACAGAATAGAAATATCCTTGCTATATTTTGAGGAGTACCACTTTTTCTTTAGTATACTGTAGGTATGAACAAAATGCACAAAAATTTCAAATGTGTAAGTGACATCTGATTTTAAAAAATGTATGGTAGACAATGCAATACACATATATTTGAGTAGAAAAAATAAACAAGATTAAAATGCACGGCAGCTGCGCCGTGCAAAAAAAAGGGCAGCTCCCATAATTATGTCAATTTACATAAACAAAAAACAGAATAAAATATATTAAAAATACAGGTGGTAAATATTTTTTCATCATTTGACTATATTTAATTATTCATCTTCGTTATAATATGTTTATAAAAGTTTTTAACCAAGACATAGAAAGAATAAAAGATATGCATTTAAAAGACTTATGAGATATCGGAATAAATTGATAAAAATGATGTAAAATATTTTTTTAAATAATATTGACTGAAAAAATTTGTTGTTCATACCTAGTTTAGGGTTAGTATTTATTCAGGTTTAACAGTTAAGTTTAGTGTCCTTCAGTCATTTTGAATTTAAAAAATGAAAAAATGTTGAAATTGTCATCTGCTTCTTTGACTTTGCCATCAGCAGCTGACACTCGGTCGCTGGAGCGGCAGCCATTTTGAAACGGGATATGTCTCAATTGCTGGCTGAACCTATATTTCATATTATTATTCGTATTTGTCACAATGGTATTATATAAAAGTTTATAGACAAAACAAAATACGATTATTTGATATCATTCATATTTTTCAACTTACCTTTCAAATGTAAAATTCTATGGATGGAGAAAGTCAAAAAAGAAGGAAAAACGTAGCCGAGGTAATTTCGTAAACTGTCGTCTATTTTGAAGTTCTTTCCGAATTTGATCGGTTTGTTAGGATTTCTCTGTCAATTTCTCTATTGTTCGTTCAATAATTTTGAAGTTGAAAAAACTGACACAAAGAAAACATAATTAACAAACGTCAAATTATCTTCGAGAAAATGTTTCGTCTGACGGCAAAACAACAAAGGATATCGCTATGCGGTGATCAAAATCATTTCATCCCTTTAAAAAAAAAAGATGGTGAAAACGATGACTCATATCGTTCTCACCATTAGTCATTTATTTAAAAGATCCTAATCCTACGCTTTTTGTTGCTAGAATTAGAATAAAATCGAAAATGTTCGTCTTTGCTATCAAATCAAGGACTCCATTCTTGGAAGTTTTTTTTTTAATGTTTAGAAATTTCGAAGTTCTGCACACACAACTTCACAAGCCTGAATCGTACACATAACAAAAAGCAATTTTAATAAAAATAAGGGAAAACTTTTTTATATCCTTTCCTAACAAAGAAATTAAACATTTATTCACTATACATTTTATAATAATAATACACCTTGGACAAAAGAATAATTTAAAAAAGTGTTTTTAACATTTGTTATTCGATCATTTGATTAGAACGGATTTTCAGTAGATACCGTATCGTCTTAAGAGGAGCTAATATTTTTATTTTCGTATCCAATTTTTTGTTTTTCAAAGATGGAATTTTTCGGATATTTAGCTTATAAATTTAATAAAATGAATTTTAAAAATATGTAAACCATAAAAATATACAAACCCTATCCCCAACCTTGACCATAAAAAATGATTGATTTTGCAAAAAGAAAATCTTTGTCTGAAAAAAGAATGACAAATTTTAAATATAACTTGGAATCGGACTGTTTTGAAATCAATGTTTATTTCAATTTCAATTTATTTCAATTTTGAAATAATTTTGTTTCCAAACCAATTTCTCATCATGGCTCGTACTCGTACAAAGTAAAGAAATTGACAATTGTCGACATGTCTTGTAAACAATTAAATAAATGAATTATACTCTTACATTTCATATTGTTCACCTTTTTTTTCATTTTATTAAAGAAATTGGATACGAAAATAATCTTTTTAGCTCCTTTACAAGGCAATACGGCGTCTTCTGAAAATCCGTTCTAATCAAATGATCCAATAACAAAGGTTAAAAACTCCATGTTTGTCAAAATGCGATGTGTGACGAGAGAAAAAAGCCCCAAACCTGTATAAAAATAATTTTTTTTGTCAGAAATCTTTGTACCATTCGTAAGAAGAATGATTGGAGAAAATTTGATATAAAAATGATTTGTCCCCATTGTTAAGAGGAGGGTATTTCTGTCTTTGAAATAGTTGTTTACACTCTATAAACAATACAACGTAATCATTTGCATATAGAACATTTTTATGCGAAATACACGCTGATTTTAAAAATCTACCAAAAATAAAATAATTATTGGATTTCAATAAAATTGTGGGTATTCATTCATTTATGAATGTATTTATTTATAAAAAAAGTATTTTGTAAGAACAATTTGTGGAAATATTTTTAAGTCAATCAACCCCTCCTTTATTTTATGAAATCTCTATAAATATATTTATCTGATTACTAAAAATATTTACTCTTTTATAAAGATAAGTCCCTGGAAAAATTAAATCAAAAATTATATTCGAGACCTCATCCAGAGAGGTACAAAATATGCCCTTGATTGGAAAATAAAAAAATGCAATAAAATTCGAATATTGTTTTGTTTGAAAAGTTTGTAGTTGCTTTTTTTCCCATCAAATTATATTGTAGTCTTTAGGGTTGTGAAAAACAAATATTTGCTCAATAAATAATTTTTTAAAACTTAATTTATGGCTAAATGTTTTAAAATATTTTAAAATCCTTTATTCCCCGTGATTACTTCTGAAACATTATTATTAAATAAAACTGTGTTTTAATAACCAAGAAATATAAAGTTTAACCAAATCTAGTCTTCCAGAGATTTTTAATAGAATGTACAGACGCTAAGAAATTTGCATGTAGGGAAGATTGGTACAGTAAGAAATAATTTTCATTACCACCCTTGGCTACCCTAACTCATTTGTTTGTAGTTATACTATCTCTTAATATAGTAAAAGTATTGTCGTCTATTATTCTATCGATTCTAATATTCCGGCATGCGAATAGTATGATAGTTAAAAGGGTTAGAATTAGTGTCAAAATATCCAATTAAAAAATATCAACACTGCAGTTCACTTTATTTTTGTAAAGTACAAAAGTTTGGCACAAGGCCGTTTTGGGGGTGAATGAGGAGAAGGCTGGTCTTTGCTTTAAATATCTTACTCTTAACTAGTTTCATTCGTGACCCATACATTCTTATCCTTTCACCATAAGAATTCGTTCTTCTCCTTCCAATCCTTTCCATTCACTATAATATCACAATTACTCTGTGGGCTTAAGCTATTTAAAACCCCATGACTCGTATGTAGAATTTAATGATGGGGAGGGGGGGGGGAATATTCTCCCCAAAAGAAAGAAACTAAACAAAAAGTGAGGGGCGGGCTAGTATGGGACCCTCCCTACCTTGCTAATGGAAGAACGACCGCTGTTTTCTGGGTTTGGGGTCGATCTCTAATTGGGATAATGGAAGGTCAAATTAATTACGGTTGGATTCGGACAAAGGGCGGGGTATCTTTTTCCAGGACGTAAATTGGTTGGGGAGAATGAGGAGAAAAAACTTGGGGATCGGGGTCCTTGGAAAAAGTAAATGAAGTGGGTCGGGTGCTTCAATCATTCATCTAGCTAAGAGCACTACCTTAACTTGGGGACGGGTTCCGGGAAAAGGAACTCAGGGACTGTGTGCGCTATGTATCGGCGGGAAAGAACACTCCAATTTGACTCCTTTCAAACAAACCAAGCTCGCTGCATTCACCCACCTTTTGCTGAAACCT
>VCCN01003229.1:2363156-2375452 GCA_006491835.1 Architeuthis dux
AATTCTTCTCCAGCTGGAGGTCAGGTCCAAACCACACCTTTAAGATGCGAACAGGTCCGTCCTTCCAGCCGAATGGCCCTGACAGAGGAATAATCCCCCTCCGGGTGCCTAACCGCAGGCCGTTCGATTTGCTGTGGTTAATCTCGGCCCCTGTCACCTGTTCGTACTGTGCAAGCGCCTTCATCACCACTTCTATGTCCTGGCGACAGGACACGAAAATTGTTACGTCATCGGCGTAAGCAGTCACCCTGGCTCGAGCCCCACCAGAGAGGCTTATTCTAAGTGGGGCCGGTCTTGCCGACTCGTCCCTTAGCCTGCGAAAGAGGGGTTCCAACGCTAGGACATAAAGTAGAGGCGACAAGGGGCAACCCTATCTAACCGAACGCTCAATCGCGAACGGCTCCGACCGCTTTCCATTCATTTGCACCACAGCTCTAGAGGAGTGGTACAGGAGGCTGATCCACTTGCGGAACTCTGGCTCGAATCCGGCGGTCTGCAATAGATGCCAAGAACCGGTGGTCCACCCAGTCGAACGCCTTGGACTGATCCAAATTAATCAGCGCGGCTCCGGTGTCGTCTTTTAACCCCTCTAAGACCGTGCGAATCAAATGCAGATTGTTCCGGGTCGATCTTCCCTTCACAGCGTAGTTCTGACCCGGTCCGACCAAGTCCTCAATAACAATCCGTAAGCGATTCAACAGGATCTTGGCTAAAATATTTAACTCTGTGTTTAGCAGAGTTATGGGCCTGTAATCGTCTAGCGTCTCCGCAACATCCTTATCCCCCTTCTTTAACAGCGTTATCAACCCCTTAGTTACCTGGCCTGGGATTGCTCCCTGCTGGAACCAGTGGTTGAACATGACTGTCAAGAGGGGTACAAACATGTGCAACAGCCTACAATAGAGTTCGTAGGGTAGACCACCCAGGTGGTGAAGCGATCCTGGAGATGCTGCCGGAAACCCTCACTAATTTCACGCGTCGACTGGAGGGTGTGCCCGTCCGGGGTCTTAACGTTGCGAATGTAGTTGTCCATCGACGCTTTACTTCCTTGCGCATTGCTGCGCCACTCTTAACGGCTTCGTTGGACACTCTTTCTAACCTAGCCCTAACTACTTGACCTTGGTAGCGCTTGTTAGCCAGTTACTCCACGTCCTTTCTAGCTAGTTCTATGGTTAAAGTATCATTTAATTCCGCTCCCGTCTTTGCCTTAGCTAAGGCGAGTCGTTGGGAATACTTGACGATAAATGATCTAATCCTGTGCTTAAGGTTACCCCACCACTTATTACCTGTAACCTCCCCCACTAGTTCCCGCTGAATTAACACTTCCCAGAAGTCTAATCTCTCCGATAAGGAGGCATTGGACTTCCAGTAACTAGTTAGACTAGGCCTATCACCTAATCGCACCCGAGCCGTCACCATTTTGTTGTCCGAATGTCTTAATCAGTGGAACTTGATACAGGTAAAAACGTCTACGTCGGCTCTTCTCACTAACATTATGTCTGGGTAACTATGTTCCTGTCCGGAAGGCCCGCTATAACATAAGGTCCACGTCCAAATCTCCCGCCTCGGGTAATCAACGCGCCATCTATCTACTAGATCGTAATCGTCCATCAATCGATTAGCGCGCGATCACGCCTCCCCTTCCCTCTAGCTCCACAACCACCCTTATCTATCTCGGGGTCAAGGATGGTGTTCCAATAACCGCTTCGAGTCGGTCAGGAAGGGTCCCATCTGCCATACAAGGAGCACCTCTCTCTAGCGCTGTTGGGCGCATAAACCACGACGATTCGAAATTTGCCACCTTTCACGGCAACATCGGCCACGATCAATCTACCCGATGCACCTGAATAGACAATGTCAAGGGAGAGCTTCACCAGCAAGGAGATGCCTCTGGCCCGCCGATCACCATATACTGAGAAACCACATAGTCGCTAGTCGGCACAAAAATTCAAAACATAATTTACACTTCTTACGCACTATATTAGATTTTGAAATTACAATTTGAATTCTTTTTTTAAATCTCCAAGAATTTTGTCCGAAAAATCTTAACATTTTAAGAGCTGGACTCCTCATCCCACGTCTGATAAAGTCTTGCAAATTCTAGTCTTGATTGTTTGTGGACCATTTTCAGAGCTGGACGCAGCAATCTTTTTTGTGCTTGAATCCTGACTTCTTAATTTTCCATCTGATGGTCTCTTTGTGATTTTTAAGCCCTGTTTTTGCCTTCAGACGAGCGATGAACTGATTGAAATTTTGCAGCAGTGTTATATAATAACTTCCCTCTAATCACAATCCAACATTTCTTGGATCTTCCACCTCTATTCTTGGCTTCATAACTATCTGGATCACGCAAAAAACCTTTTACAACTGTCTGACTTCAATTAATTTGCTCAGCTATTGCACATTGTGATAGACCCTGATTCCGAAGTTCCACAATCCTACCACGTTCGAAATCGTACAACTTTGATCTTTTTCCATACAGCGTAGATTTGACAAACATTTTCAATAATAAGAATTCTGTTAAAAATACTCAACTCATTATCATTGTTTAACTTTTTACTATTGGACAGTGTTTATAAGATGACCAACCTTATAATCACAAACTTTAATGTATTTATTCCAAATAATAATTAAATTATTCAAAATTTTCACTTCAATTTAAAGTTTTGTGGTGCACTGTATATAGTTTCTTTCCTAAGAAAATAATCATCTCATAGACAATCAAATCCATGGAATGTTGTCTAGTAGACACATAATGTACTCTTCAGAACAGAAAATGCATAAAAACAACAGGAGTATTTCAAATCAGTTTTTAAAACAATCTTTGAAAAAAGTTGGACATAAGTCTTCCCCAAATATGAGTAAGACATGTGGTGATGGGTCTATCCATCTCTACCTCTCATGGGCCAGCGTTGCAGGGTAAGGCCCATTACTCCCCCCCCTTTACACTTACTTGGGGGGTGGCTATGCCCAACAACGGACCTTAAACACTGATAAAAACAAAACAAAAACATAGACACAGAATCTTTATTAAAGCAAATGGGCTCAAATAAATCTCCAAACTGAGTTTTTAGTTTATTCCATTAACATAATTTATCTGTTAATTCTGTGACACTAAGTCACTTCACAGGTTCTTGTAATGAAATACACTCTGGTTGTATGTGTTCGTACGTTTTGGGGGAGATAAATTAGTACGTGACCAAAACGCCATATTATATTCCCGCGGCTAGAAAATAGGTCAAACGGCCGACGAAGTCAGAACAAAGAAAATGCGTTCGACCAACCAGAGTGGTTTAAGGGTGGCCGGGATTTCAAATCGACCGGCAGTTTAGAGTCAGTTAGGATCCAACACCCAAGAGAAAAACAAGCTAGTGGGAGAGCCTGGTATGGACAAAATGTTATATTTCCCTCCACAGAATTTTCACTCCCGCAAATGTACAACTCAATGACGAGTCGTCTCTCATGTCGGCAGAACATGTGAAATACAAGATGATTATTCTACACTCTCTTAGAGGCTAATATGGAGAGAATAAATGAAAATGTTGTTAAAACAAAGAACAGATATGTATGAAAGTTGCCAACAGGGCCAGTGAGAAGAAAGCAACATTTTACAACCGAAAAAATAAAGCCATAAAGTCTTTTTTTTCAATATTTACAGATTTCTCTGTGAAGTCTGCTGAAACGTAATCGAGATATTTCATCACATCTGAGTACTTGTTTATTCAACAAATGGATGTTATAGTTTAAATAGACATATCTGCTCAGACTTCTGAACTAGACATATGTGCTGCCTCACATTTCAGCTGGAAGAGAGATACACAAAAACTTCCATAACTATAATTTTGATGTGTTCTACGCAAGAGGCTTTCAACATGAATCATGTGAAAATGCAGATTAAAATATAAAAATGAGAAGAAAGCAACATTTTACAACCAGAAAAATAAAGGCACATCCTTTTCTATGAAGTCTGCTGAAACGTACTTGAGATATTTCATCATATCTGGGTACTTCTTTATTTAACAAATGCATATTACAGTTAAACATACAGATCTGCTCAGATTTATGACCTATCCACATGTCATTGTGGCTTGCATTTTAACTTTAACTTGCATGTTTACTTTTAACATGCTTCATGGTAATAACCCTGCCTCACATTTTAGTTGGCAGAGAGATAGACAGATACCTACATAACTATTATTTTGATGTGTTCTTCACAAAAGTCACAACTAGACCCTGACTATCCTGACACACTTTTTTGTACCTAATGTGCCAGTTGAACTATTTGTTTTTAAGTTTAAGCCTGTCTTTACAAAGTTGATCTCTTCAACGAAAAATGGATATCCACATACTTCACAAGAATATAGTTTATAGTCAATGCATATCCTGATGTGAGTTGTTAAATTATCTGAAAATGAAAATCTCCACTTTTCACGATAGTATGGTTTCTCTCAAGTGCATGTCTGTAAGTTTCACTAAATTTTAAATCCAGAAAAGGAATGATCTACAAGTCTGATGAATGTCTTCTCTGCTGTGTTTTTGCATATACCCACCTAATTTTAACTTCATCAGAAAAGAAAATCCACAGAATTTGCAAGTTTCTCTCCAGTGCACGTTGGCATATGTCACATCAAAAGTGACTTTTGTGAAAATGAAGATTCACACATTTGGCAAGAATGTGGGTTATAACCATTGTTTTCACAGATGTGTGTGTGTGTGTGGGGGGATTTGCACACTTCACAAGAATATGGTTTCTCTCCAGTATGTGTATCATATACTAAATGTGACTTTGCTGTAAAAGATAATCCACACATTTCACAAGAATATGGTTTACCTTCAGTGTGTTCGCATAAGTTGCACTAAATGGGAATTCAACATAAAGGTTGACCTATGCACTTCACAAGGATATGGTTTTTCTCCAGTATGTCATCTTGTCAGTAGCACCAAATATGACTTTCGTGAAAATATTAAGATCCACTCACTTAGCGAGAATATTGTTTATGTTGTTCTAAATGTGATTTTGCTGTAACAGGTAACCTTCGAGGCATCACAAGAATATGTTTTCACTTCAGTGTGTTCACTTATGCCGCCTTAAATTTAACATCTGTGAAAAGATGAGCCATGCACATCACAAGAATGCTTTTTCCCTTCAGTGTGTTCGTATATGTTCTGTTAAATTGGATTCAAATCGAAAAGAAGATCTAGACACTTCACAAGAATATGGTTTTATGGTATGTGTTGGCATATGTATTACTAAATTAGACTTAAATGGAAAGGATAACCCACATAATTCACAAGAATAAGGTTTCTCCCAGTATGTATTCACATATGTATCACTAAATTAGACTTAAATGGGAATGAAGACCCACATACTTTACAACAATACAATTTCTACCCACTACATGTTTTTTTATGATATACTAAATGTGACATCTGTGAAAAGGACATGCCACACACTTCACAAGAATATGGTTTCTCTCCAGCGTGTATTTGCATATGCTTCACTAAATTGGACTTCAATGTAAAAGATGACCCACACACTGCGCAAGCATATGGTTTCTCTCCAGTGTGTGTTCGCTTATGCTGCCTTAAATTTGACTGCTGTGAAAAGGAAGCGCTGTACACGTCACAAGAATATTGTTTTATCTCCAGTGTGTGTTCGCATATGTTGTGTTAAATGTGATTTCAATTTAAAAGATGACCCACATACTTCACAAGAATACGGTTTCTCTCCAGTGTGCGTTCGCTTATGCAGCTTCAAATTTGACTTCTGTGAAAAGGAAGCACTACACAATTCACAAGAATATGGTTTCTCCCCAGTGTGTGTTCGTGTATGATATACCAAACCTGTCTTAGATGTAAAAGCTGAGCCACACTCTTCACAAGAATATGGTTTCTCTCCAGTGTGTGTTCGCATATGTCGTGCTAAATGTGACTTCAATTTAAAAGATGACCCACATACCTCACAAGAATATGGTTTCTCCCCAGTGTGTGTTCGTGTATGATATACCAAACCTGACTTCGATGTAAAAGATAAGTCACACTCTTCACAAGAATATGGTTTCTCCCCAGTATGTGTTCGCACATGTTGTGCTAAATGTGACTTCAATTTAAAAGATGACCCACATACCTCACAAGAATGTGGTTTCTCTCCAGTGTGTGTTCGTGTATGATATACTAAACCTGAATTCGATGTAAAAGATGACCCACACTCTTCACAAGAATATGGTTTCTCTCCAGTGTGTGTTCGCACATGGTCCACTAAATTGGACTCAAATAGAAAGGAAGATTCACACATTTCACAAGAATATGCTTTCTCTCCAGTATGTGTTCTCTTATGCAGCCCCAAATTTGACTTCTGTGAAAAAGAAGCGCCACACACTTCACAAGAATATGGTTTCTCTCCAGTATGTGTTTGATTATGCCGCCTCAAATTTGATTTCTGTGAAAAGGAAATGCCACACACTTCACAAGAATATGGTTTCTCTCCAGTGTGTGTTTGCATATGTTTCACTAAATTGAACTTCAATGTAAAAGATGACCCACACACTTCACAAGAATATGGTTTCTCTCCAGTATGTGTTCGTATATGTCGTACTAAATCTGACTTAAATGTAAAAGATGACCCACACTCTTCACATGAATATGGTTTCTCTCCAGTGTGTGATCGTATATGTTTCACTAAATTGGACTTAAATGGAAAGGAAGATCCACACACTTCACAAGAATACGGTTTCTCTCCGGTATCTATTTTGACATTTTGTACCAATTGTGATTTGTACAGGTTTTCTTTCTTTCTAGTGTGTGCATGTGTATGCTTCAACAAAGATGCACATGCTTCTCCAGTTTGTGTACATGATTCCTCTGAAAATGCAGATCCACTCTCTTCATAAGCATATGGCGGCTTCTCTCCAGTGTCAGTTGGGGAGTGTCTGTTTAACATTGAATCAGTTGATCCACAAATTTCAGGTGAATATTTTTCTTCAGTCATTTTTTTGAGGTTTTAGTGAAATCACTAATAAAATTTCATTCATTCAAGTTGACAATGTTAAGAAATGATTTTCATATTGGTAAAAGGCAATACTTTTTCATGCTGAAAAAAAAAAGAAAAACAATTTAAGAAATGATATAGAAATTCAACAAGTGAATTGTGTTGACTCAGTTCTAGTTTACACAACTCATGTACATTTGATTTTTTTCAAATATCTACTATTAAAAGAGGTGCTAGGTGGCCTAATTGTTATCAACATGGAAAATTGAGTTGGCAAACCAATTTTGGCTGAGGCTGCTTATGTTGCACTAATGCTCTTGGAAAAGTATGAATCCACATCCCTGCACTCTGTCCCATCTTAATACCTCTTGATACCTTAACAAAATATGTCTCATCATTAGCATGCTACAATGGTTGATGGAAAAGATAATGAGTGAGTGAGCACCTGGACTGATCACTCTCCCATAACTACTATCCGTGCATTAATACTGGTAAAATTTCTTACACTTATTGTCAAACTTTATGGGGGCCATCATCATATCACTATTAGCCCAACTACCATATTTTCTTTAACCCAAAATAAACTATCACAGTACTAAATTTATCTAATATGTCAATATAATTCAAGCTACTGGATCATTTGGTTAGGTGCAAATCAGCCAGAATAGATTTGTCTGAATAATCAGATTATTATATGTTACAACAATTGATATTTGTGTCCAATAAGTTCACAGAAGCAGAAAAGATGTCCTCGTTTAGACTATTTCCCCACTACATACATCCCTTCATATAAATGGTAGTATTATTCTTTAATATTTGGATGTCTAAAAAAAAAGTTAACCCATAAAAATGTGCAATTAGAATATGATGCCTGGTAAAGAAATCCAAGGGAGGTAATTATGTCTGAAATTTGTTTGGGATGCTAAAATAGAGGATACTCAATTTTTGAAATGTTACGCTGCTTTTTTTTTCTTCCTTGTCTCATCAATTTTCCATATTATTAAAATGGACAACTGATGAGACAAAAATTGATGAGTGCAAACTTGAAGCTGGACACTGAGAAGATAGAACTTTTGGAGTAAACAGCATACAGTGACAAATAAACACATTTTCCATACAATTCTGACCCAAACAATTCAGTAAAAGGGTTATTGTTCAAATTCAAACTCATCATGACTTTATTTCATGACAAAAACAGTAAAACAAATCAAAGAATGTTGAGAATCTGATTTGTTTTCATATATATACTAAATATCAACTATTTGTCCTGAAATCATCTCTGTTGATACACCATTTAAGTCCAAACCCTTATTTTGACAGTTAATTAATTGTTTGTGCCTTGAACTATTCATCCTCATCATGAAAGGGATTGTCATGGTCTATCTGTCCGATCTCATCTCTTCCTTCTCATCATCACACTAATCTCTGAGTTTTTGTCTGCATAATCTACCTCTTTCTCAAGAGCTTCTATCCCTTTTGACTTTGTTTTCTGGCCTCAACAACAGCAGGGAGGATGGATCCAACCATCCAGATGAGCTCTAACAGATGAGCTCTAATACCCCTTCGTCCACTCTCTTCTCTCATCCATTTCCCTGATTATAGGGTTTGGGCCTCTCGTTTATTGGTTGTTCTGTTCTCTTGTAGCAGGCGACCCTGAAGTTGGCTCGCTGTACATAGGGGATGAGACATACCTGGTGGTGGTGGTGGGGAGGGGAGGGTGTTTGAGGTCGACTTAAGAGTGTGACTCCAGTATTTTTGTCAGCACCCACCATTTTTTGCAGCATCTTTGCCATTGGTTGAGGTGAGGTCATTCTTCATCTGTACATGGCCATGAATAATGCATGTGAAGGACTCCATCTCCTATTGGAGGTCATCTGTCACCAGCCACAATGTTCCAAGCTGATTGAGAACTTTATTCTGCAGCTTCTTCAAGGGATTCACATTTCTCTTGCCAAGGAGCAATTTATCCAGGAGTGATTTCTATGACTTGTATGTATAATTTTCATCAACTGCAAGTTTCAATAGCTCAAATATAGTCTGCCATTGTCCATATGTGTGAAGCATCCATAAAAGATAATCAAAATTATTTGAGCTACTGTTTTTTATAATTTTATAGCCAACATAAATTTTCCATAGTTTTGGCTATGGGATAGTTTTTGGCTGCCTCATTGCTCCTCCAGACCTTGAGAAGCAGGTCACACAGCTGATTCTTGCTTAAGTCATTGCCGAGGAAGGCAATCATCTGGTCCAAGAGCTGCATGCAGATCTCTCCACAGTTTGATAGGAAGTTGGTCATCATGTGGAAGAGGGTGTTGCCATCCTGTATGAAGAGTGCATCCTTGGGGGTAGGTCACATCCTCATCCCTGTCCTGGAACAAATAGTGAAGGATGGTGGTCTTGTTTGTCTTGCCAAAGAAGCCACCGGGGAAGCCAAGTGCATGAAGAACAGGCGAGAGGGGGGTAACAAATGACTTCTTTGATGCCAATGGGCATATCAAGCATCTAGGACTTAATGAGCAGCTGGAAGGTGAGGTTACTCTGCTGCTGGTACATAAAGAGCTGCAAGTCAAGCATTAATACAATGTCAACCTTTTAGTTTTTCCCCAGCAGAATATATGAAGTATTTTATAGCAATTAGTGAATTAACTGAGTTAGTATTCAACTTGCCCTGCGTAGATTTGAGGTTGACTTTCTTACAGCACTGATCAATCGTCTTTGGGTTAAGCTTTTTCAGGTGTCAAAGAACCTCCTTTTCTTGGAGACAAACTGTTCTTGGATGAACTGCTCCATTGGACTTAAATGGTGTATCAACAAAGATGATTACAGGACAAACAGTTGTTATCTTGTGTATATATGAAAACATATCATCAGATTCTCAACAGTTTTTGCTTTTCTTTGCTGTTTTTGTCATGAAATAAAGTTAAGATTTGTTTGAATCTGAACATTAACCATTTTACTGAATTGTTTGGGTCAGCATTGTATGAAAAATGTGTTCATTTGTCACTGTATGCTGTTTACTTCAGAAGTTATGCAATTTTCTGGTTTTTGATGTCCTGGTTCAATTTGCACTAGATATTATATAGGGTTGAAATGAATCAGGCATTATTACAACCTGTTAATAGGCAGAATCATAAAATAGACACTTCAAGGATTAAGAAAAACAGATTACAGGACAAATGGTTGATATCTAATTTATATATGAAAACATATAATTGGATTTCTCAACATTTTTTTGCCTATTTTACTGTTTTTGTCTTGAAATAGTGTCAAAATGTGTTTGAATCTTAGTAATAACCATTTTTTCTGAATTCCCTGGGTCAGAACAGTATGGAAAAATGTATTCATTTGTCTTTGTATGTTGTTTACTTAAAAAGTAATGCAATTTTCTATTTTTTGGTGTCCTCGTTCTGGTTTGCACTAGGTGTAATATAGGGTTGAAATGAACCCGTGAGACATTATTCCAACCTGTTAACAGGCAGAATAATAAAATACACACTTCAAGGATTAAGAAAAAACAGATTACAGGACAAACAGTTAATATCTAGTTTAAACATAGTTGAAAACAATCAGATTTCTCAACATCTTTTTGCTGTTTTTTGTCCTGAAATCTATTTCAAGATGTCAAGATGTGTTTTTTTCTTAATAATAACCATATCTTCTTGGTGTCCAGGTTCGAGTTTGCATTTGGGGTAATTGATCTTGCTGTACGGAAAAAGAGCAAGGACTAGTTGGTATTATCCAGATCTTATCCCCAACTTCCACTTTGTTATGTTATTTTGACTCTTAAAATTGAATACAAAATCTTAACTTAATTTTGACCACTAAAATTGTGAAAGAATTTCCCCTTGATTTTGAAAATGAAAAAAAAATTTGGCCTTCGATTTTGACTCCTAACATTGAAAATAATATCCTCCCTTCGATTTTGATCACTAAAATTGAAAAATAAATCTTCCCTTTGATTTTGACCCCTAAAATTGAAAAAGAAAATCTTCATCTCGAGAAATTGACTCCTAAAAGTGAAAAAACATTTTTTTACCTCCAATTCTGACCTCTAAAAGTAAAAAATCCCGATGATGACAGTAAAAAAAATTGGTTCACTGATGATTAATTACATCTTGTAAATAAATAAAATATAATCCTGTGTATAAATAATTAAATAAAATATAATCTTATAAATAAATTACGAAGCGTAAACGGTGAGGCATGAAAAGCGTCCCTTTCAAATCAGCGAAATGTCGCGGTCGGAAACTCTACGTTTGCCGAAAAACCCCTACCACTTACCAAAATTTCGTGTTTTGGAAAAATGGTTAACATTTAAATTCTAAAGTGACGTATTTATGACATCATTGGCGTTTACACTTGGCTGACACAAACTGGGGGTCTAGTTCTGCATTAGAGTCATGTACTGTAAACCCAGGCATCCAGTGTTGCCAACTCAAAAAATATTTTCGCGCTAGTTTGACTGCCAAAGAGCGCTAAAAATTTTTAAATAGCCAGAAATGGCCAGAAACCACCAAAACGACGCTAAGAATGGTCAAAAATAGCCAGATAATGGCTAAAATGTTTTAGGCGCAAACGCGCTAATTTATCGCTGTTTGCGCTGCCAAAAACGCTGAATCTAGCGCGAAACGCGCTAAATTGGCAACACTGAACCCATCACCCCGGATTTGGGAGGTGAAGGCGAAGTGTTTATCATAAAGAGTAGGACCAATTGACTAACAGATGTAATAGGGCTTGGCATTTCAGATGTGAGTATTTTAGAAATGTTTATATTAGTCACAAACTTTCACAAATATAGGTTAAACAAGATTATTCATATTTTTCAAAATGGTATTTACATACAAGTGTGTGGACAATAACATTCAGGAATATTCAATATCATTCATATTTTTCAACTTACCTTTCAAATGTAAACTTCTATGGAGTAAGCCACAAAAAGAGCAAACGGAGCCGCGGTAATATCGTAAACTAAACGGTCGTCTGTTTTGAAGAAGATCTTTCCGAATTTGGTCGGTTTGTTAGGATTTCTCAGTCAATTTCACACAATTTCTCTATTGTTCGTTCAATAATGTTGAAGTTGAAAAGAATGACACAAAGAAAACACAATTAACAAACGATACCAACATAAAATTATTTTAGAGAAAATGTTTCATCTGATGACAAAATAACAAAGGAAATCGATAAGCGGTGATGAAAATCATTTCGTTCCTTGAAAGAAAGATGGTCGGATCGTTCTTACCATTAGTATTCATTTAAAATAGTCCGGCCTGCCCTGCACCCCCACCATGATCCTATGAGTAGGGTACCG
>VCCN01003229.1:2375462-2392998 GCA_006491835.1 Architeuthis dux
GGGGATTTATCGTGCACTATTGGCGCTTTTTGGCAATTTTCAAACATATACGGAAAAGCGTTGTACTGTAATTCACTTTCAGGAACCAGACCCCAAAATATAATCTCTTATCATGTTCTCGTTATGTGTTCCTTGGTAGTGGCGTTCAAAATCCAGTATACCCTTGCTTAAATTTCTATGAAATAGTGGTAGGGGTGTATTTATTTATGGGCGATACTGTATAACTGAGAAGTGTCACACTGTCTGTCTTTGTCTGTCAAGATAGAAACCACCTAAACATGGGCATGCATACTCAAGAAGAAGGTTATAAGTAAAAGAATTTGAAAAAAATAATTTTCAAAACGTTTTTAGAGGGGATTTCTATTTACAATGTAATTATAATGCTAAACTGGGCCCTTTCTAGCAGGATTCCAGAAATGTTTTGAATTCTCTTTGCTTCACTCCCTCTTCATTATTACTCTTGCCCTCGTTTTATAATTTCTCTTCACTCTCTCTCACTTTATTATTTATCTTTTCTCTCTTTTCACTCTCTTTATTATTTCTTTTCTCTTTTTTTCTTTCTCTTTTCTCTCTTTTTTTATTTCTCTTCACTTTCCTTACAGTTTTAATTCTCAATTAGTTTGAGGGAGGTAACTTCTGAAAAATAATAATAGGATTACCTCCCTTTTTATAGAGACCTCAAAACTAATGAGTTTGTTTATACACACACAGGTAACATCGGATTTAAAAAAAATTATTTCAGATGACTTTTATGTATTTTTGGTCGCTGAATTAAAAAATGAAATTCATTTTTCTCCACCACCTACCATATTTTCAAGAAACACGTTTATTAGTTTTAACTAATAGGTTTTCACATAATTTTCCACTATATATGTATAGACACTTAGTGTATAAAAGGATAAAGGTTATCCGACATAATGATGCTGGGAAAAAGACAATGTGGAGACTCAAAATAATTTGCAAGAAATTTATTTAATACCTTAACATGTTTCGACTTATTAGGTCGTTTTCAAAAGGCAAATTAGAGAGAACGAGTTTTCATGTCTGTATCGACCGAGGGATGTGACTAAATGGAGAATTATGGTAATAGTGAGAATTTCCCTGTCTGTGTGAGTGTATGTTGCTGGGTTCTGTAGGTGGCCTTAATATGTTGACCCCAAGTATCTGTTTCATGGCTGAGGTGTTCTGTGGTTTGGTGACCTCAATGTATTGGTCTCAGTGTACATTCCATGGAGTGGGCTGGAGTGTGTAATGTGTTGTGGAATATACACTGAGACCAATAGAAAAGGGACCGAGTCACTTCTTCTCCGAGCGTGTGCAGTTAAACATCATATTTGTCTTCGTCTTTGTTCCTTTGCTTAATCTTCCTTTTCAGTGAGATCCCACGAGCTGGGAGACACTACAATATGGATGATTTTTTTCAATCACAATGTATGAATTTAGTACTTTCTAATATTAAAATCCATGTTTTTAAACATGGATTTTACAGTTATTTTATTAATAAACCTGAATTATTGTTACATTATGGGTTGTTGATGATGTTGATCTCTCCGGAACTATGATGTGTCACTGAAACTTGTATTGTGTGCTGAGACTTGATGCAAAGCTGATTCATTGGGTGTCGTAACTTCACAGGTTTGTCATTCCGGTGTGTAACTGAATTATGTATTTGCTCTGCAGGGTTTTGTTGATGCTGCAAGGAACTTGGTGATCAAAAGACCTTTTCACTCACAAATGAAGACTCGGAGTTCAAAATTATACATACGTATGTTTATTCGGCTGGCTTGCAATAGTATTGGCTGGGTTAACCGTTATTTTCAACTTTCAAGGCTAGTAAAAAAAATCATAACATTTGTAACTATTGATAACTGCCTAATTCCTTAAAGGCTAGAGAGCGCTGGTTACTAAAGACGTCAACTAAACTCTTAAACTCTTAGACGGGTTAACTACTGTTCACTACTACTGTTGTTAACATCGTTCCTAATTGAGGGGGTCACGGCTCACATCTGAGATGCGGCGAACAACATCTCAAATGTGTCCTGTCCTCTCCCGCATCCAGGGGGGTGGGCGGACGCAGTCGGACCGACACGTACCTATAAAAGACCCGGTGGAAAACTGATCTCTGGGTTCATTTGTCTCCTATATTTATACCTGAGATTATTTAACTAACACGTGTATATTTTTCAATCACAAACGCATGACGTCATTCGTATTATGTGGCAACATGTTACGTGGCCAAAATATCATTGTTTACCAATTGTAAATTCCCATTTAACTTGTTAACATTCCAATAGCCATTATTTTGAAATTCCAAATGTTCACCTATCAATCATAGTGCTGGCGTAGTAAGGCCGAATTTTTTTTTTTATTTCTACGCACTTAAAATACAGTTTCTACATACGGGAAAATGTTATCAATTTATCTATCTTTCTATTTATCGGTCTATCTATCTAATCGTCCACCCCCTCCTAAGGAGTACTATGGTACAATATGACTGAAACACACACATTGTGATGAGTCATATCAGTAGGAAGTAGCAATCCGTCCAGGTGACTCTTCCCCGCTCTAAATCTCCCACCTGGTCTCCATGCTCCCTGTGGGTTTAGCCCGACCATTTTGCACATACGTTCCTCTTCAGCCTCCCTCCCGCACTTCTTCCTGGATGAGTTGGCGCCTCTCTCTGCCTTTTGCCTTGCTTATTTGGGGGCTAGGAAAGTAGCCCAGGCTTGCATGGCCCTTTGCTACCGTCCCCACCAGCGCCTTCTGCCTTAATCTCTCCTCCGCCACTTGCAACTCCGTGGTAGCACTCCATTTCCTTCATTTTACTTGAACATGACGAATGGACGTTGCTGTCATTGATACCTCAACTTGGAAATCAACAGGACTGCATCCAGTGGCTTTCCCATCGACGTCTTATTAGAAATGTGATAATCTGCATTAGCTGGCACTGGGGTAATGTCTGATGGATGGACATAGGGGTGTCCTAGCCAGATTCTAGAGGGGGGCGAGCACAGAACAAAGATATGTACCAAATAATTTTCAATTCCTTCTACATTTTTATTTTGTATTTAAAATCAAAACACAAGGAAGATATAGTTTTAAATGAGTACATAATTGTCATTATTTTGTATTTAAAATCAAAACACATCTAAAAAAGCTGTATACTAGGCTCAAAAACATTTAATAAAAACATGTCATTAAATTATCTTACATTTTAAATGAAGATTGAAAATAAAAGCAAAGCAATATAAAAAGATGTGTGAAACACACAGTTCAAAGCATTGGGGAGGGGGTCGAATAAAGTAATAACCCCAGAAAGGCCATCCGATAAAGTAAAACAAATAAAATAAGTATAATGAGATTCAACTATTATCGCACAAGGGTGTCACTCTTGAAAAATGTCCTCAGAGAGAATAACAGTCCCCTTCCCCCTCTTGTTACGTCACTGATTACATTATCTGTAACAAAGGTCTACAAAATTAAGGCCAATAAAAAGTGTTTTGATTATTTCAGATGATTTTGATGCATTTCTTTCCCTCACCTACCATTTTTACAAGAAACGCGTTTTTTTAGCTGTAAATTAGAGGTTTTCACATAATTTAGCACTATACATATAGCCACTTTAAAATCTTGGTGCCTATCTTGATAGATCTCTAAACTTATAAATGCATGTTAATAATGTAGTCTCCCACTGTTATAAATAAATTAGAGCTGTTTGTAGTCTTAGAAACTTAGTTTCCAACAATGAAACTGAGCAGCTGGTTCACTCTATTATTACCTGTAGATTAGCATGTAAAACTAGCATGTATTTTAGAATATAAATGCAGATCGAAGAGCAACATGTCTTTAGCCAAGTTTGAAAGGTGAATTGTGTAGAAGTATACAGCCACAAAGATATGAAGAGAACTTTTAATTTTTAATTTATAGACTGTGCAAGCCTGTCTTTACAAACTTGATCTCGATGAAAATAAATGTCCACATTTTGCACAACATTATTCATTCCATCCCAGGATGTGTTTTCATATGTTGCACCAAATCTAACTTCTATGAAAAATGGAAATCTGCATACTTCACAAGAATATAGTTTATAGTCAGTGCATATCCTGATGTGAGTTGTTAAATAATCTGTAAACTAGATGAATGTTTTCACTGCAGTGTGTTTTTGCATATGAACCCCCAATTTTAACTTCAATGGAAAAAGAATCCACAGGTTTTGCAAGGATATGGTTTCTCTCCAGTCTATGTTTGCAAATGACACATCAAAAGTGACTTTTGTGAGTTATCACCAATGTGTTTTCGCATATGATGTGTCAAATATTTTTGGAAAAATAATATGGTTTCTCTTCAGTATGTAGTTGTGTATGATATAACTGTAAAAGATGATCCATACACTCCACAATAATATGCTTTCTCACCAGTGTGTGTTTGCACATGTTGCACTAAATGGGACTTCAATATAAAAGATTACCTACACACTTCACAAGAATATGGTTTTCATACAGTATGTATGTGTCAGTAGCACCAAATATGACTTTCGCGAGAATATGGTTTCTCTCCAGTGTTTGTTTATGTTGTACTAAATGTGATTTTACTGTAACAGATGACCCTTGACGCTTCACAAGAATATGGTTTCACTCCAGTGTATTCGATTATGCCACCTTAAATTTGACTTCTGTGAAAAGATGAGGCACACACTTCACAAGAATATGATTTCTCTCCACTGTGTTTGCATGTCACTAAATTACATGAAAAGGAAGATTCACACACTTCCAGTGTGTTTGCATGTGTTCTACTAAATTGAATTCAAATGAAGTACATCTAGACACGTCACAAGAATATGGGATCTCTCCAGTATGTGTTCACTAAATTGGATTTAAATGGAAAAACATACTTCACAAGAATATGTTTACTGTACAGTATGTGTTCTTGTATGATATACTAAATGTGACTTCTGTGAAAAGGACGTGCCACAAACTTCACAAGAATATGGTTTCTCTCCAGTGTGTATTTGCATATGTTTCATTAAATTGGACTTCAATGTAAAAGATGACCCATACACTTCACAAGTATATGGTTTCTCTCCAGTGTGTGTTCGCATATGGTTCATTAAATTGGACTTAAATGGAAAGGAAGATCTACACACTTCACACGAATATGGTTTCTCTCCAGTATGTGTCCGCTTATGCATTTGCAAATTTGACTTTTGTGAAAAGGAAACGTCACACATTTCACAAGAATATGGTTTCTCTCCAGTGTGTGTTTGCAAATGTCGTGTTGAATGAGACTTCAATTTAAAAGATGACCCACATACTGCACAAGAATATGGTTTCTCTCCAGTATGTGTTCGCATATGTATCACTACATTAGACTTAAATGGGAAGAAAGACCCACATACTTCACAACAATACTGTTTCTCCCCAGTATGTGTTTTTGTATGATAGACTAAATTTGACTTCTGTGAAAAGGATACACCACACACTTCACAAGGATATGGTTTCTCTCCAGTGTGTGTTCGTACATGATCCACTAAGTTGGACTTCAATGTAAAAGATGACCCACACACTTTGCAAGAATATGGTTTCTCTCCAGTATGTGTTCGCTTATGCTGCCTTAAATTTGATTGCTGTGAAAAAAAGCGTCACACACTTCACAAGAATATGGTTTCTCTCCAGTGTGTGTTCGCACATGGTCCAGTAAACTGGTCTTAAATGGAAAGGAAGATCCACACACTTCATAAGAATATGGTTTCTTTCCAGTATGTGTTCGCTTATGATACTTTAAATTTGACTGCCGTGAAAAGGAAGCGCTGTATACTTCACAGGAATATGGTTTCTCTCTGGTGTGTGTTTGCATATGTCGTGATAAATTTGACTAAAATTTAAAAGATGACCCACACACTTCACAAGAATAAGGTTTCTCTCCAGTATCTATCTTCACCTGCTGTGCCAATTGTGATTTGTACAGGTTTTTTTTCTTTCTAGTGTGTGCATGTGTATGCTTCAACAAATTTGGCTTTTCTGAAAAGGAAGATGCACATGATTTCTCTGAAAATGCACATCCTCTCTCTTCATAAGCATATGGCGGCTTCTCATCAATGTCAGTTGGGGAGTGTCTGTTTAACATTGAATTAGTTGAAAATGTAGATCCACAAATTTCAGGTGAATATTTCTTTTCAGTCATTTAATTTCTCATGTGAAGTCATTTATAAAATTTTCATTCATTCAAGTTGACAATGTTAAGAAATGATTTTCATGCTGAAAAAAAAAGAAAAAGAATTTAAGAAACGATATAGAAATTCAACAAGTGAATTGTGTTGACTCAGTTCCAGTTTAAACAACTCATGTATATTTGACTTTTTTCAAATATCTACTATTAGAAGAAGAGGTGTTGGGTGGCCTAATTGTTATCAACATAGAAAATGGAGTTGGCAAACCAGGTTCATATTTTGGCTGAGGCTGCTTATGTTTACTGCACTAATGCTCTTGGGAAAGGTATGAATCCACGTACCTAGACTCTGTCCCATCACCAGATACCTTAACAAAAAATGCATGCCGCAATGGTTGATGGAGAAGAGAATGAGCGAGAGAGCACCTGGACTAACAACTCTCCCATAACTACTGTCCAGGCATTAATAATGGTAAAATTTCTTACACCCATTGCCTAACTCTATAGAGACTATCATCGCATCACTATTACTACCATGATATTTTTTTAAACCCAAAATAAACTATCACATCACTAAATTTCAATATAATTCAAGCTAATGGGACATTTGCTTAGCCACAAATCAGCCAGAAATAGTTTTGTCAGAATAAGCAAAAATATGTTACAATAATTGATATTCGAGTCTCAGATCACAGCAGCAAAAAAAATGTCCTTGTTTAAACTACTAGGAACATTTTCCCTCCACATACATCTCTTCATATAGATAGTGGTATTATTCTTTGATATTTGGATGTCTCAATAAAAAGTTAAGCTATAAAAAACTGCAATTAGAATATGAGGCCAGGTAAAGAAACCCAAGGGAGGTAATTAAGTCTGAAATTTGTTCAGGATACTAAAATGGAGGATACCCAATTTTTGAAATGTTATGTTATGCTGCCGATAAAAATGGAAAATTGATGAGACAAGGAAGTAAAAAAAATGGTCTGATTTCCTACTTTTCAACAGAAGATCAACAACAAGCACGAAACAGAATTGGATTCAATTAAGATTCAGATAATGCCAAATTTCTAAAAGAATTGAAAATAAATTTTAAAGTAGTTTTTTGAGCTTCGAATCCCTAAGAAATTTCCTCCTGAAATTTGTTAGTTTTCAAAAAAAATTATTTTTTAAGGTTTTAGGAGGAGGGTTCTATTTACAATGTGACTATAATGCTAAACTAGACCGTTACTTTCCATCTGTCATATGGAATTACAGCTTCAAAGTATTTGGTTATTTTCCCTTGTGAAGGTTGTTAAGTAGGCTTTTTTGATGTTATTAAAACTACATTAAATACCTACCTTAATGGGCGGGGTTAATTGCTCTCAAAAGAATTATTAAAATAGATAGATGGAAATCAGATAGTGTTTAATTTAATTTGTTTTTAAAAAGTGATATTTATGAGTTTTAGAGATTGTTACCATCTTGGAAAAATATTAAATGGACATACACAATGCTTACTAGAAAATAAAGTCATTCTTCCACTTATTCTCAGATACCAATGTACCCACTGTTAGCAAGATAACGCATTTACAATCAGCAGCCGTTATTCTCCCTCTTATTATAAAGAATATCAGTTCCAATACGTTTCCATACGTATAGACGGATGGATGGACAGACTGTTGGTGAATTATAATAAGATGTTTTAAAGTGAAAGCTGGGATTAAGATTTGGATAATACCAAATCATTTTTCAACCCTAACTATAATTTTTTGATTTTAGCAAAAAAGTTAAGAAACCCTGAAAACGTGTAGAATCTATGATGGTGAGAAATGAAGAAACTGGGGAAAGGAACTGACCAGGTCGAGATTCGGATGAGTGGAAAATGCTGTAAAAATTTGTTTTACCCCAAATTTGTGCTTTCATCAATAAGATATTTGGAAAAATATCAGTTTTAGGAAAAACAATTTTTAGGTTGTGTAACTATAATGCTGAACTGGACCCTTACTTTGTCCGTCATATGAAAATATGGCTTTGAATTATTTCTGTTACTTCCTTGTGAAATTGTTTTTGGTGGGGGAGGGAAAGTTTTAATTTTTATGTTCAGAAAGATTTGGGGATTTGGGAAAAATTATTTCTCAACTAGCAGGGATAACCGGCATTGGTCGTTTTTTAAAATATATATGGATCCTCAAAGCACATGTTACTGAATGGTGAAAACTGCATGCTTCTATCTTTAATAGTCTCCAAGATATGGGACAGTTCTGTGATCAATACATTTGATAAGAGTGATCTCGCCTATGGCATTACAGGTTGATTTTCAAGTGGCTAACGTTATTTTTATATCAACTAATCCTCGATGTGCCCCTGTGCAAAATTTGGGGCTTGTATCACAAAGTGAACGATTCGGCCAAAATTTGCAATTATCTGCCCCTCTAAACACGATGATTTTACATGGAATGACCCATTTAAAAGTGTGTAGACAATCAAATTCAGAAATATTTAATATTATTCATATTTTTCAACTTACCTTCCAAATGTATGGAGAAAAGAAAAGAAAAAAAAGAAAAGAAAAGAAGGCAAAGCGTAGCCGTAGCCGCGGTAATTTCGTAAACTACTGCCTCTGTTTTCAAGAAATTCTTTCCGAATTTGGTGGGTTTGTTAGGGTTTCTCGGTCAATTTCACACAATTTCTCTATTTTCGTTCAATAATGTTGAAATTGAAAAGAATGACACAAAGAAAATACAATTAACAAACGATACAAACATAAAATTATTTTCGAGAAAATGTTTCGTCTGGTGACAAAATAACAACTGAAATCGCTAAGCGGTGATGAAAATCATTTCGTCCCTTAAAAAGAATATGGTCGGATCGTTCTTATCATTCATTTAAAAAGCTCCAAGGAGTTTATAGTTTCTTGTTGCTAAAATTAAAATAAAATAAAATGTTTTGTTATCATTGCTATTAAATCAATGACTCCATTCTTGCAAATTTTGTTGTAAATGTTTAGAAAACCGGAGAAAGTTTAGAGAAAACTTTAAAGTTCTCCACACATTACAATACTAAATCGGAAATGGGACGAATAAAAAAAAAAAACAACTGTTTTAATAATATTATTTTTATATTCTTTCCTTACAAAGAAATTAAACGTTTATATTTACTATTTACTATAAATTTTATGGTCATAAATTTCTGACAAAAATAATTTAAAAAAGTAATTTTATCTATTAATTTAATTTGCTAACTGGAACGAAAGAAGGCATTCAGATTTTTTGTTGCGTTTAGATCAGTGGTTGGTTCCCAACTAGAATTGCCACTTTGGGGACACAAATGAAGATTTTAAGTTTCAGACACTTCATTTCCTGCATTCTGGTGAATTTTCATGCAACAATGTGTTTTTTTATGCATAAATTTCAAAGTTGTCTGCTACTCTCAACATGAATGTAAAGTCAATAAGAGTAAAACACAGTTGCATCAATTATTTTAAGGATTAAAACATCAGATCATAGACAAGAGCAAAATATTTGGTCTCTCAGAATAAACTATTTGATATATTTGGAAGAAGCAAGAACCCATTGATAAACTCAGAAATAGCAAATGACATGGTAGACCACTATGTTGGATGACTGAACAATATATTTGTGAAAATAAATGAATAATACATTTATTTGTGAAAATAAATTTTACTTTTTAAGTTGTCAAACTAATCAGAACAACTCTATTCCCTCTCTATCCAACCAACCCAAAACACTCTCTCTACATTTTCTTCCATGTATATTTTTTGTTGCTCCTTGCTGCCTGAAACAATGCCTTGTCCTTCAAAACCACTGTGTGGAACTCGGCACGGGTCAAAGTTTAGTTTAGACAAGTAGCTCACTCTTCATGAGCTCTACAAAGCACAGGTTCCAAACCATACTCCACTTACTGTTCATCCTGGAGAAGATTCTCTCGACAAACCCTGCTCAGAATGTAGGAGATAATAGAATGCATATTTGGCCGATCAGCTTCCTGAAATATAGCCACCCACTTGACTGCCACATCTTTGTTGTTCCAGTTCTGAAGCTTCTCCACATGATGTTTACTTTTTTGTCCATATTCACTTTGGCTATGAAGGGAAGATTCTCACAAATCTTCTCCAGGTCATTGAAGGTAAGTTTGCCATGGAGAGACAGGGGTGGGAGACACTGAAGCCAATTGCTTTCAGAGAAGTTAAACCATTTCTTGATGTACCTGAGGGGAGTGTCGATGAATGCAGTGAACTCCTCCCTTGCCTTGCCTGCATCAATTGGAGAGAGAGCTTTGTTCTTGTGAGGTAACTGTATAACTGGTCATCTTGCCTTTGTTTCAGTTTGGCAGTGAAGGAATGCATTATGGGATACAGCTCTACACATGTTGTTGCATTGGCCTCAAGCTTCTTGATGACCTCTACAAAGAAGAATTGAATGTTGTTGCAGAAGAGGAGGTAGACCTCCACAACATCGTCATCATCCTCCTGTACTCAAGAATCACGGATGAGTTTTAACAAAGTCCTGATTTGTTTGGGGCACTTATCTCTAAGGCTGATGAAGTATGACTTCAATGCCGACCAGCTTTGCAGCAGTTATGAGACGGCAGGGTTGAGAGAAAGCCATCTTGTAGTGACATGCCACAGGACTTCTCTGAACTCAATGTCACAGAACTCACAAAAGTCCTTCAGAGTTTCTCTTCCTTTTGCCGATAAGGAGAAGCTGTAAACTTTCAAGACCACAATCCCCATATCTACACTCAGGTGGTCAAGAGCACGCTTGAGAGTATTATGCATGTGTGCATGGCTGTTACCCTAAAGTAGATTGGGTTGTTGTTTTCTCAACATTTTGTAGACTGAGTTGTGGACCCCAAAGATCAATTTAGCATTGTTGGCGCAGAAAGCTGAAACTTACTCTATTTTCAGGCCAAGTCTTTCCAATGAGTGCAGTAGACACCCTCTGCTGATTCATCAGGATTTTCGATGAAGTCAATCATTTTATTCACCACACATTCTGGTGTGAAGAATTGGACAGCCACGGGGAACACCTTTCTGTTGCCTTTGTTGGACATCTGTATGGAAAAAGGTAGAGGTGTTTAATTTTCCTTCAACATCCCTACCACATCTTTCACAGCCTTTGGTGCTAGCACAGCCTTCACCAACGACTCCATCTTTGTTCTCCCACAAGAGATTCTTTTGGCAACCTTTGAGACTGGCAACATTTTCTGGGTGAGCTTCTGTGCACAAAATGAAATGCTATGCAGGTAGTATACCGGGTGTATTATGTAATATCCATTTTAAATCATTCTTTCTGGTAGATTCATCATCACTGAGGAGAATTTCACTTTTACGACCTGAAAACAATGATCGATATGTTGAAGATGAAATAAATTAATGTTTCGGTGACAGCTGACAATATAGTCATCATTTAATAGAAGTCAAGTTGTTAGCAGTCTTTATCTCTAATCTACAGATTTACAGATTTTATATTCAATATTCTTTAGTAATCGATTAGTATTGCTTTAAACTCTTGAAGATGTGTAAGCTTGAATCTTTTTCCATTTATGATTCAAATCATTCACACCTATCATCATCCAAATAGAAAATGTCTGTCAACACAGCAAGATCAAGGGAGGTAATCAATATCACTGAAGAAGAAAACCCAAGAAATTATCTTCAATTCTTTCATTAAATATTTGTTCTGCAAAAACAAAAGCTAAAAGAATTTTTAAAGTTCAGAATAAGAAAAGAGAAGAGTCTTCATTGCCTTTTCTCAAACAATCGAATCAGAAAATTTAATTCTATCATTTCAGCTCTTTAAACCTAAGATAAAAACAGATCTGGTTAGTCACTCAATAGAAACCATCACATGAATGTCTTTTGGCAGCATAATGTGGTAGGGTGATAAATTAAAGAATTGGAGAAAGGGGGTGATCAATCAATAAGTTACTTCTCTCACATTTTGTTGGGCAGTGATCACTAAAGAGGTCTGAATTTTGTCGCACACAAACCAAAGGATCAACATAGCATAAACTTACATTGCAAACTGAAGCCCCTACTAAAAATCTGTTTAGAGGGAGTTTTTAGAAAACAAAAGAAACATTTCTTCTAAACATAATGAGGAGTAAATGTTGAAATTTTCAGTCTTCTAGCTCTATTGGTGCGACCTGTACACATGATAGCCAGACCAATTAAAAAACTGAAGAAACCTATGTTGACAGTTTTTAATATGTAAATGTCTTACAACTCTGCAAAATGTAAATTCTTTTTATAGGCAACCATATGAGTGAATTGATAATTTAACAGCACTATTGTACAATTAATTTGGTATTCGATAGTAACTTTTTAAGAGGTTCTGCCTAGCAGGTTCATGCCTTTCATAGTAACTTCCTTTTGACTGTCAAATAGCAAATATCATTGATAATCAGGATTTCTTGGGAATTTTCACTTGATATAATATAGTCATAGGTTTCTTCAGTTTTTAAGAGGTTCTGCCTAGCTGATTCATGCCTTTCATAGTAACTTCCCTTTGACTGTCAAATAACAAATATCTTTGACAAAAGTCCTTTGATAAAAAACAAACAAGAATGCATCCTGTAAAGTTGATGAAATACATTTCTAAACAAAATTTATTGAAAGTTAAAAAAAACTGAAACCAATTTTAATGAAAGAAAAACAAAATATGTTGAAACTACCCATATATGCTGTGCTGGAAAAATGGGTGATCAATAATAAGTTACTTCTCTTGCATTTTATTGGGCTGTGTTGTTGGTAGCAGTGATTAATGGTAACAATTTACATTTTGCAGTGGTAGTAATTTTTATCCTGGTATACTTCTTAATACTACTTGTTCTCAACCATAAACAAACTCCCTGCCATACGTTTCATTAATGTTTGAGAAAAAAAGAATTCCTGGATGTGACTCAAAATGTAATCACTTCTTCCTTACCCCATGGCTAACCCTTCCACAAAATTTCATTGAAAAATCGCATGGACGGACATAAACTTTTACACTCTTTCATAACATTTTACATGTTTTCTCCTGGGACAAACCATGCACCCAGCATAGTGAATAATATGACTAATTTCTATTTCCAATGTGTAGTTACAGCAATACTATTTCAAATTAATCGTCTTTCTTCCTATCTTTCCCTCATTCCATTGAAGATTGTGATTAACAACCGTGATGAAATCTTTTTGCAGACCGTTACAAATATTGAAGTAATCTGTACAAGTCAAAAGACTATGGATACTGTTCCCTATGTTAGCATGTCTATTTTTAAAATGAACACCATGAAAACATTGAACAAAACATTTTGTATGAATATATAATTTTTTTCACGTGTTTGCATGTGACATTTTATGCTTGACATGAATAAAGTTTCTATCCAGTGGGTGGCTGCATGTGTCTTTTTAAAATCTGATGTCCTTGTAAATGCGGAACCACACACTTCACGTTTTCTCTTCAGTGTGTGTTTTCATGTGAGTTTTTATATTTGAACTCCGTGAAGATGATAAACCACACACTTCACATGAATATGGTTTCTCTCCAGTGTGTGTCCGCATGTGTCTTTTTAAATCTGATGATGTTCTAAATGCTGAACCACACATTTCACATGAATATGGTTTTTCACCAGTGTGTGTCCGCATGTGAGTTTTTAAATTTGAATTGTCTGAAAATGCTGAACCACACACTACACATGAATATGGTTTCTCTCCAGTGTGTCTTCGCATGTGAGTTTTCAAATCAGAACTCAATGAAAATCTTGAACCACACACTTCACATGAATACGGTTTCTCTCCAGTGTGTGTCCACATGTGTGTTTTTAATGCTAACTTCTGTGAAAATGCTGAGCCACACACTTCACATGAATATGGTTTCTCTCCAGTGTGTGTTTGCATATGAGTTTTTAAATTTGATCTCTGTGAAAATGCTGAACCACACACTTCACATGAATATGGTCTCTCTCCAGTGTGTGTTTTCATGTGAGTTTTTAAATTCGAACTTCGTGCAAACGATAAACGACACACTTCACATGAATATGGTTTTTCTCCAGTGTGTGTTCGCGTGTGAATTTTTAAATATGAACTTTGTGTAAATGCTAAACCACACACTTCACATGAATATGGTCTTTCTCCAGTGTGTGTTCTCATGTGAGTTTTTAATGCTGATTTATGGGAAAATGCTGAACCACACAATTCACATGGATATGGTTTCTCGCCAGTGTGTGTTTGCATATGAGTTTTTAAATGTGAACTCTGCGAAAATGCTGAACCACACACTTCACATGAATATGGTTTTGCACCAGTGTGGGTTTGCATATGTCTTTTTAAATGTGATCTCAGTGAAAATGCTGAATCACACAATTCACATGAATATGGTTTCTCCCCAGTGTGTGTCCGTACATGTATTTTTAAACTTGAATTGTATGGAAATGCTGAACCACACACTCCACATGAATGTAGTTTCTCACCAGTGTGTGTTTGCATATCTTTTTTTAAATGTAAACTGTGAAAATTCCAATCCACTCCCTTCTCATGAACAAGGATTCTCTTCAATCTGTGTTTGCCTGTCCATCAAAGAAGTTCAGTAGTTTTCACGACCACAGTTGAAATCTCTGAAAGAAGAAGAGGTATTATTAAAGATCATATACTCATTCATTATTTGCAATTATAAAGATATATCAACTGAGTTTGGGTTTCAATGAATTCCAGCATATCTTATACATTTTGTCATAAATAGATGGACATAAAATCAGCAAAATCAGATAAATTAAAAATAAACCACATGACTCATATATATTTTCTGTTGTATGACACTAATGAGTTTCCTTCTAAATATCACATAATTTTGAAGAGGATAGATTAGGGAATACATAAAAATGGAAAGATTTTACAATCATTTTGTTGAAAGAAATCTTGTAGTGCTTAAAAAAGTGCAACATATACAAACATTTATTTCAATTTAAACAGTGATTTCCTTACAACCAAGCAATCAGCGATATATGAGATTTACACTAGAAGAGTGCCAACGTTAATCGGAAACAAAGGAGTGGGAAAACTGTTGGTACTCACAGAACAAATCTGCTGAAATTTCTGTACCAATGTGACCCTGATAAAGGTTTTTAGCAAAATTTGAAAATCATCCCAAAATATGTTTTTAGGCCAGTGGGATTTAAAATGTAAATTCATGCAAAAATGGACACATTTTTTGTGCCCACCATTTCAGCTGTCGAAAAATTGCTCAATTGCAGAGCAAGTGGGAACTTTGCATCGTTCATACAGAGGAGGGGAGAGTAAAGACATATCATCAGCTGATGGAAAATGCTTTATGTTGCTAACAGTGGGTACTTTGGTATCATTCATTGAGAATGGCTGAGAGTAAGAGGAAGAATGACTGTTTATTTTCTGTTAAGTGGTATGTACATTTAACATTTTTTCTAAGATCATAAAAAACTCTAAAATCACAAATTTGATATTTATATCACTTTAAAAAAACCAATTTAAATTAAGCTCTATTTGATTTCCATTTTATTACTGCAATTCTATCCAACACAACGGGCAAGTATTCAGCTACTTATTATTATTAAATTATCTTTGCAGATTAAAGTGTGGTGTTCCACCATGATAATCCAAGGCCACATGCAGCAAATCTGAAAAGATAGGGAAAAATATTCCACACCCATCTTATTCTCCAGATCTAACTCCATTTGATTACCCCCCATTCTGAAATTTACAGAATGGACGCACAGGTTTTAGCTGCAGCAGCCTTTAGCCGATCAGTCCCAGGAAAGACAATGATGAATTGAAGTCGTCGACCAGACCCAAAAATGCCCCACCGAACACGAGGGAGAGAGATACATATAAAATATGGGAAATATACCATATCATGTGAGAAAATAAAACAACAGAGTCTGTGTGTTATCTGTTAAAATTGATTCGTTTATTTCTAGAATCGCTTCTCAGATGCAATGATGGTTTGAATCCCAAAACTTCAACAAAGCGTTAATTTTCCTTGAATAAAAAAAATACTCTCAATAACTATCAATGATAGAATAGAGATGAAATGAAGCCAGAAATGGCTTAATTGGGTGAAAAACTACAGGAGGTACCAAATTACAGCTAGATATCTTAGATTTTCAATTTGTCATAACTTCTGAACCATTTGTTCAATCAAGCTGGAATTTTCTAGAAAAGGTATCACATACTGAAATTTCAACAAAATCTAAGAGGGTGCCCATGCGGACAATAGGTGATTTGATTTGGAATGATCCTTTATTGATGTTTTCTTCTCTATGTTTAATGAAGTTTAGCTGCTCATCTACTACCACCCCTGGAACCTTTTCTTTAGTTACTTGTGTTAGGTTGTGGAATGTGTAGTTATATGATTTGTATTTGTTTCTGGATATTGTATTAGTATTATTAACCTCCTGTTTTCAATTTTAAACGTTATTATGGTTGTACTTTAATTGTTTTCCTCTTCAATTATTTTACCTGGAATTTTACAAAACAATAATTTACATATGAATAATTTAATTACAAAAGTACAAGACAAACAATAATTCACATACGAAAAACACAATAATTTAATTACAAAAATATAAAACAAACAATTTACATACAAAACGCACCATAATTTAACTACAATAATTTATATACAAAACACACAATAATTTAATTACAAAAATACCAAACACACAATAATTTATTCAAACACAAAACAATTTAATTATTTCATTTAATACCAAATAATTTAATAATTTTAATATTTTATTTTAATACAATTTAATAATTTATTTTAATATAATGTTTCAGTGACGTCAATAAATAATATTCATAACAACTTTTGTTTTTTTCAATTGAAAAAAAATTAAAATTAACTTAAAATTCATATGAAGAAAACAATTAAGATACAACCATAATTGAAAACGGGAGTTAATGCTGTTTCGTTGACGTGAGAAGAACAGATACTACTCTTTGATCTTGAACTAAACGCCACAAAAAGCTGGACAACGAAACTAGGATAATGCCATTTAAAAATTAAAATTACGTTTAAAATAGGGTGTCGAAGATTTTTCAAAAGAGCCTTAAAAAAATGCGTGAACCACTGAACATTAATATGAAACGAGGGATCCGAAAACTTGATCTCGAAAACGTACTCTCCCCCCACCCCCTTAAAAAGATGACATAAAGATAAGGATGCAACTTAAAATCTTCAAATACAATTTTTTTAACACAGGATCGAGGATTTTTCTTTTCCATTTCATGTCCATATGTAGAAGTGAATCAGACCATCGTTGTTTTAAACAACTTTTAAAAACCAATTCATTTATTTAACAAAATAAAATTAGAAAACAAGTTTGGATGCGATTATTAGAAAAGAGAGAAGAT
>VCCN01003229.1:2393492-2407530 GCA_006491835.1 Architeuthis dux
TCCACTCAATGGAATCTTTAAATCTTACAGTAGCATTTTTTTTCAATTCTCTCTTTTTCCCCATTTAATACAAGCAATGCACAATTTTTAAAACTGAAAATCTACAAATGCAGAAACAGTTGCAAGTTGTACAACACGCGTCCCCCATTATAACGGGAATCTAGGACAAGTCAGCCGCGGACAGTTCGGACCTGGACAAATCAGCTGCCAATATTTCAAACACGGACATTTCGGCCGCGTTTCGTTTTTAAAGGCGAAAATGACTATCTAGACGGGATTTAAAACGAAATAATGTTTTACTGTTTAAAATCTTTTTTCAACTTTTTATAGCTAGTTTTTGTATATTTTCTTGAGTTATGTTGTATATTTTCTTGAGTTATGTTATATATTTTTTAATATTTAATTGATGGGTATGGTTAGACAATGTGGAACAGGAAAAAGAGTGAGAAAAGCGTGTTACATCTCAAACATGTTTATTATCACGAGGATAAATCTTTCTGCATTCTGTCGCGGCGAGCGACGTCTTCAGAAGAAAGTTGAACATGGCTGAAGTCCTGCAATTATCTGTGTGACGTGCAGTTAGTGATCCTAGATGTGTGTGGTGGCTGAGACTGTGTTTCGTGTGTTTTTATGCCAAAGATCTCTGGTTTGTATGAGTGTGTGGTGGGAGTGAATTTTCTAGGAGGGATCAGTGTGTGGTGGTGGAGGGTACTAGGGTGTTTTTCCTTTTCCACATTGTCTAACCATACCCATCATTCTGTCGGATTCCCTCACATCCACACTACAAACATTATATTTAATTGAAATGTTTTCCATTTGCAAAAAAATACGGATGCACAGAATAGATATGAGTAAAATGAAGTTGGTGCAGCACGAAAGTTTTCACGGCGGAGAAATTAAATTTCTGCAATGTGATGAAAGTTTCCACGGAAAACGCTGTTAAAACAAATTTATATTAATATTTAACCTGTTTATTTGTTGCAACCAACTCTGTTCCCTTGCGTTTGTTTTTACTTTTTTTGTAGTCATAGTCGATTTCGTAGAATTCGTCACGTGGGTCACATGATGTTATTGTTATCAAAACGTCGATTATATACCTATTTAACAAAATTAAAATATTTTTCTGTTTTTCATCAAATATTCGATCAGTAAGATCGTTAACGCAAAACATTTAATTAAATAAAAAATAAATAACATTACTCTAGAAAATAAAAATAAAAACTAGCTATAAAAACATATAAAACACTAAACAACAAACATGAATTAACTTATTATTATTATTTTAAATTGCATTAGATTTACATATTTTGATTCTATTTCGTTTTAAATCTGCGGCCGACTTGTCCAGGTCCGACTTGTCCAGGTCCAATTTTAGAAAATTCACAGACCAAAAGCCATGGGAAAAAGTTTTTTTAAAAATAAAATAAGTAAAGTTTATTATTTATATGTTGATTTCAAAGCTACATGACATCCAGCAAAACACGGCAAATAGATCACAAAAGAACATTTATTCATTCAAATTTACAACAAAGAAAAAATTATTTAATTAGTATAAAATAAAATATTACTTATAACCGAGCCTTAGTCGTAATATATACGGGGGTGGGTATGGGCGATCTTCAAGGGTGGGCGATAATAATAATTGTTGAAAGACTGCAAACAGCTTCTATCGTAGAAAAAAAAGTAAGATTTAAAACAAATAAACAAATGCATTCTTTAATGTTTGTTTTTTATTAAATAATACCACCAAAATAACTAAAATATAATACAAGGTATACTAAATTCCAGTACTTAAAAACGAAATATTTGCATACTGTATTTCCCGGCTGATAAGATGCTACAAGTGGTAAGACGCACCCTACAATTAGGGGGAAAATGCATCTTATCAGCCGGGAAATATGGTATTTGTATCAATGACTTGACCCTTTGAACTCTTGGCCCCTGTGCCATCAGATACCCTGTACCTGATCTCCTGAAGGGGAAGGGAGACAAAATTAATTAAGAGAAAAACTTGTTCATTGACTACTGAAATGTTTTTGTCTAATTCTTTTCATTTTTACAGTTGGTCTGGCGGCATAAGTCACACATATTTCTTAGTGGGGGTGGGGGGGTATTACCTCTGTCATCAAATGGGCTTGCGGAGTATAGTAAAATATTGGTTTATGGTATGGCACGCAGCATGAAATATTGGGCTTACAGGTTCAAAGGGAAATTCTGTCTTTATTTGTGGTTTTCTGAATATTGGGGTTCACCAACCACTTGCCTTATATCGTGAACCTCGCTATAACAAACCTCATTATAGTATAATTATACTAGTTGTGGTGACTTGGGCTTTGAAGGAAGTCACAAAGTCAAACAATATATATAAAAGACAACCTACCTTTTTTTCTATGTAGAAACACAATGCGTCCAGGCTCGTCCTGCAAGTTGACTCTGACTGGTGATTACCTAAAAGCGCAGCTAACTCGAGACACTGAGGTTGACCCCAAGGTCATCTGTCTAGACAAGCAGAAAGTGCTTCTAAAAATAGCACAAGCCAACTCCTGTTGTCCAGAGGTCATGACACCCCTGCCCTTAGTTTGTTTAGTGTGGTGCTTAGAGATTTAGTTTGTCAGGAGCCCCCACAATTCTGGCAGATCTTCTAAGAACCATTTCTGTAGGAGGTGAATAGAAGGTTTGTTCCGGCCCTGTGATTTCAAATTCAGGGCCAATCTCAGGAGTAGTGGATTGATCAGGTTCAAGTGGAAAAGACCTTGTGATGATCTGATCTTGGTGAAGTTTGATGATGCCACCATCTGTAAGCTATACATCTATATGAAAAGGGATCTGTTTTTTCGGTTACTTGAGCAGGTATCCAATTAGGACCAGGTGCATAGTTGCGCACAGAGATTGGTGCATTGGTTTGTAGATCTAGCATTCTAGGTGAAGAAGAGTAGTTTCTCTTGTCATATTAGGTGACCAGCTACATGGTCACTAGGACTTAACAAGTCAAGATGACAGTGGAAACAATACTTGAAAACCATCTCCACTGGTGATACACTGGTAGTAGTATGTGGAGTAATCCGGTACTTGAAGAGAAATTTGCCTAGTACAGTACTCCAAGGTTCTGAGGAACTATTTAAGGCACTCTTGAATGTTTGTACCATTCTCTCAGCCAAATCGTTAGTAGATGGTTTATACATGGCTGAGGTGATGTGCCTGATTAAATTCATTATTAGTGAAGCAAGGACCATTGTCAGACACGATAGAAATGGGAAAACCCATTTGACAGAAACAATGACGCAGGTTTTTAATAGTTTCTTTAGCACTAGGACTCTTGGTGGGGAAAATATCCACCCACTTTGTCTTGCACGGGTCCAGCATAGTCCTCGTGCAAGCGGTGCCAGTGTTGACAAGGCCATTCCTAAGGATGTAATTCTGCTATATTTTGCAATTCTCCAGACATTGGGGACAATGTTTTACAAGAGACTCCAGATCTCTGCCCAAACTTGGCCACCAAATGTAGCTGCATGCCAACCCCTTCATTTGGGATGCACCAACATGCCCCCCATGAAGTTCAGCAAGTAAAGTTTGGCGATGGGCCGAAGGAACTATCACCCTGTAACCCCATAGTAGACAACCATTTGGAAAATGTGGAAATCTCATTTCTTTTACGAAAGAAAGGAAGAAAGCTCAGATTGAGAATCACAAATAGAAGTAGGTCAACCAAGTTCACAATATTTGAATACTTTGGAAAGAACAGGATTTGTGCAAGTATGTACCCTTATTTCCGATGCAGTCACAAGAGAACTGTCCAAAAATAAATTAGATTAGTCCACTCAGCAGGAATCAGAATATTTTCAGCAGTCACAGGAAGAGGCAATCTGCTGAGAGTGTCTGAAGTATGACCAACATTGAATTCTACCAGAAGCTATCTTCCAAGAAAATTCCAAGGAGTGGTTTATGGTCAGTGACCAAAGTAAATAAAGACTGACCCCACAAGTAGTTGTGAAAACTTTTTAGGGCAAAAACAATAGCCAAGTCCTCCTTTTCAAGTTGGGAGTAATTCTTTCAGTTTCAGTCTAGAAGCAAAAGTAATAAGACATTCCTGACCGTTCATGTTGTGGTTTAACACTGCACCTATGCTGTATGCGCTGCTATCGGCCACAACAGTGATTGGCAGGTTAGGGTCAAAATGTACTAACGCCTTAGTGTCGCAGTAGAACTTTAGAATCTTTGAAAGCTACATCTTGATCTGTACCCCACTTCCATGGAGTATCATCTCTCAAAAGTCTGTTGAGAGGCTCTAAAACATAGGACGCTTGTGGCACAAAGTGTCTATAAGAAATTAAGGGCTTCAACTATGGCCTTGACCTTATCTTTCACAGAATGTATACCATTGCCATCAATTTGATAACCTAGGTATGTAACCTTGGTTACTTTGAGTGCACATTTATCTGCATGCAATTTTAGCCCAGCATCCTGTAACTTGGTAAGGACTAGCTTTGAAAATGCTAAGTCTCTGTTGCACTGCAAATCAGGATACCATCCTGGTAACACAGTACTCCAGGCACACCCTGCAGTAGCTGTTCCATGGCTCTCTGAAAAATGCCAGATGAAGAAATTCCAAAACACATTCTGTTGTACTGAAACAAACCTTTGTTAGTGTTTATCAGTGTGTATTGCTTGGATTCATCATCCAATAGCAGCTGTGCATAAGCTTGGGACATGTCCAATTTTGAAAAGAATTTGCCACCAGACAAGCTAGCAAATAATCTCGGAATCGGATATTTGTCCAACTTTACAGCTTTATTAGCAGCTAATTTATAGTCACCACATAGACGAATAGTATTATGTTTTAGAACTGGGACTAAAGCAGCCACCCACTTAGAATGAGTGACGGGAGAAATAATGCCCTCATCAACAAGTCTGTCAAGTTCCTGATCTACCTTAACCCTCATAACATAAGGAAAAGGTCTGGCTTTGTAATAAACAGCTACCGCCTTGTCTACTAGTATGTGGAATTTCTCTCCTTTGTAGCAACCTAGACCTGGAGAAAACAGTGTTGGAAACATTTCTGTGACGTCTTTTCCAAAATTAGACCGGTCTGCAGAAACAGATAGAATGGGAAATTTTAGAAGATTGAATTGTCATCCTTGTCGCCAAATTAATGTGATATCTTGGGCTTTGAAGGAAGTCACGATGTCAAACAAGACAACCTACCTTTTTTTCTATGTAGAAACATAAGGTGATCAGTCAAGTTCTTCTGTTTCTTCTTAAGTATTAGCTTTAGTTATTGGCTTTAGTACTGGTTAGTAGGTGAGATGATAAGGAGGAAAATAGAATAGAGTATGGTTAGCATTTAGATGATTCAGGTGATCTTTAGATATGCTTGATTTAGGAGACGCCAAATAGATGGGGGGGGCTCCAAAATTTAGTGAGATTTGCAATAAATAGACATGCACTATAACTTAATTGGTGAAAAACAACCCCAACGTCTGAATTATTATTTATGCAATTCATGTATGTACAAATATATCCTTGTTATTGTATCATGTCAGTAGAAATGCAATAGGTGAACTACTATTTATAAAGATTAGCCTATTTTATATAGCGAAACTGACCTCTTCTTTATTTTGGGGGCACAACATGTTTTTTGCACCAGAAAAATTACAAACCTTATTTTCCACTTGATTTCTTCTTTACTTCCACCATTAAAGAAAGAGGAAGCCACCATGACATCTGGTTTTGTTTGATGATTCAGGCTTTTGTGCACAAGACCAGAAACAGCTACAAACCTTTATCATTTATACTCTATCCAAAACACTATTAGAAATTAGCATTTGTTTGGCCACTCAGCAAAATATGTGGAGAATTTTCTAATACAGAAATACTGGTCAGGAAAAAAAAAAATTCACTATGTTTAAAAATGTCAGTTTATATTATCTAAATGTAGATCAACATCAGCTCATTTATCAAGTTTCAACTTTTAGTTTACTTCTTCAGATGCAAATTACAATTAAATACTAGTATTCCAAGGGAAATTATGAATCACTGCCACCCATATATGCTGTGTTGGGCTGTGATCACTAAAACATGTTTTAAAAAAACAAGCAGGCACAAACTAGTGACCAATTTAGCATGAAAATTGAATCCCCCTCTAAAACCCTATTTTGGAGGGGAATTTTAAACAAAAAAAAGAAAGCATTTTCCCTACTCATTGATGGGAGTGTGTGTACACAATTTCAAGTTTCTACTATGGATGGTGAGGGCTGGGGGAAGTCCAGATAGATAGACAGATAAAATTGAACCTCTCTCTAAAAACCTATTTAGGGGGAATTTTCACAAAAGATTTTCCCTACTCATTGAGGGGATTGTGAGTGTGCAAAATTTCAAGTTTCTACTATGAACAGTTAAGGGTGGGCATAGTATGGATACATAGATAGATACATACAAATGTGTGAACACATGAATAACCTATACCTTTGATAGCAGTGATTAATAGTGACTACTTGTTTTGGAACCTTGCTTCACTCAAAACTGAATTTAAATTCTTATTTATGACTTTCAAATCAATCAAATTAATACCCACTACCAGGAAATGACCTGGAGGCTTCCCCATTCCTCATTGTGGAAAGCTCATCACAGCAATTATTTTGACAAGTCAACTTATACACAAGGAACTTAGAAGCTGAGTTAACCTTGTTGAAACTATCTCCACTCTTCAAAGACTGGAAGTCAAATGACAAAAGGCGTTTTGAGAAAAAGACAGGATTTAAACAGCAAGTTCTAATAGGTAATAAAAAATAGGCAGGGAAACCCCAGAAATATTTTCCAGCCAATCAAAAGTGCTGTAATGTTTATATATATGTATGTTAAATCAATAAGTAATATATGTATATGTTAAATCAATAAACATGCCGAAGCAAACTCCCAGCAGCCCCCATTCCGTTTCTGGTCCCAGTAAACTCGGACCGGAAGTGGGGAGGCTCAGTTCTACACAGGCAATAACCCTGATCAACACGTGTCTTTCGTTCCGTCTTTTTTCTTAACACGCTTAAACATGGTTACGAATCAAACACATTCTAATCTCACACAGCTAGAACAGAAAGAACAACAAAGCGAACAAAGGCACTAAACACAGCAAGAACATTACAAGCGCAGAACTCTGTCTCAAGCCCATCTGATCCACCTTGAGCCCATAGATTCACATGCACACCACGGTTAAATTTCACCAGAACCAGAGACACAGATTTCCTTTTGTGCACATTACACCATGTGGCTACAACTACTCCACAACATGACATGACTTTGTCTGTGAATAACATATATGAAAAGGCATGTATCTTATAAACAAACAAATCTAAAAAATTACTAAAACTGTTGTGAGGCCTTCTGAAAGTTTACAAAATGAGAAATCAAAAGAATTTACTTGCTTTTGTGTTCTTTTGCTTAATTTTTATTTCGATTCAGTAAACATTTAGATAATTAACTTTTTATTACATGGCACTGAAAAAAAAATGTCAATCTCTGAGAAAGATATTGTATTTGTGGTGCATAGAAGATTGTTCAGTAAGGCTGTCAAAAGAACTTTATCAAACGTACAAATAACACATCCTAAAACAGAGGGGCATACGGGAATGCTCTTCTGTCGGTGATTTCAAGATGATTTATTAAAGAAATCTATTAAATTTGTAATAGATCTTAGAACACATTCGTAGACCATGCCCAAGTTCTTCAGCTTTTCTTGATGTTCTAAATTCAAATTACTCGTCACTTTGTTGGCAAATTAGAGGTCTGCACCCCCCAATAAAAATTGTTAGGTAACTTCCTGCTAAAACATACCAAATCTTTCAAAGATGTACCCAATACATAGTATATAATTATATATCAACCAATAGGACATTTATCATGTCAGTATATCACTTTTATTGATCACTTGAAAAAATAACAAACAAATGTCTTTTTAATTAAATGCACATAAAAACTACAGCTCTCTTTCATGAAAGTTGTAAACATAATTTACACTTCTTGCAGACTATATTATATTTGTAAATTAGTACTTTTCAGTTTTTCTTTTCAAAAACCAGAGAAATCAGCTTTCTCCAAGAATTTGTTCATAAAAGTCTTAACACATACCGGACATGCTCACACATAACGGATTATTATATGTCAGTCCAAGGCAAAAGTAGGGGCTACAAGCTGCACATGTTTTGTTAGCTTTTGGCAAAGCCTGGTAGATATTAAATTTCTTTATCTTAGACTTTTTAGTCATTTACGCTTACTTTGACGGTACACACCAACATCATAGCATAATTTTGACGAACAAATATTCCAAGATTATTAAGAAATCAATGGTAAAATACAAAGTAAATAAAAACATTTTATCAAAAGTACCAAATTTGCACTAAACTCAATCATTCAACATTGACTTTCTGTTAAGGAAATGTCCTGACCTGTTCTTTGCCTTTTCAGTCTATACTTTTAGACTTTCAAATAACATCAAAGAAACTTTTCAATTAGGTTCTTATTGTTTTAAATAGGTGTAGACTAACGTCTCTGTTCGAATTGGGACAACTCAAGTAGCCAAGCCTCCTGAAATCCAGTTATCTTGATCCTCATAAGATTCCAACAACACCGGAATACAACCCACATGGAACAAGCGAGATAACAACACCACAACTTGTTTCTACCGACTGCTCTACTGTAGCCAGCAGAGAAGTTTTGCGTTTTCTTTCTCCCCACCCCTAGCCTTTTTATCAGGACTGGGATCCTCATGTACCTGTATGTTATGCCAGCCGATCATAACATACAGGCATCATAGAGACGAGTATCACATGCCCGGATGTAAATCTTTACATCACATTACATTACGCTTATTCAAATGTGTTCTCTTCTACAATAGGAATTTAAATTATCTTTTGAAAAAATAGAGAAAATTTCTCATGTCACACAAAACAAAGCAAAAACACAGACATATAAATAGTAACACTAATGTAAAAACATGTAATCTTTAAATAATAAACAACTTGTTTTGATAGAGAAAATTCTCCATTTAACAAGGCTAATAAGTGTTTTCACAATAAATTGTGGCATCACAAACATTTTTATACCAAATACTTAACCCATTAACTGAAAATGATGGAAACTTCAGCCATTGCAGTTTTTAGAGGGGTGTGCAATTTGCAATGTAAGTTTATGCTAAATTGGTCCCTGAATTTGTGTCTGGCAGCATTCATGCTTGTGTTTTGAAAATTTGGACTTTTTTAGTGATCAACAAAAGGCAAGAGAAGTAACTTATTCATTGATCACCCCCAACACGGCATGCTGCCAAAAGTCATTGCTCACATGGTAGTTTCTATTGAGTGACTAACCATAGCTGTTTACCATAGTTTTCTAAATTTAGAGACACAAATTATAATATCCAATATCTAAGAGTTTATTTTAATAATGTTTGCTACTTTTTTTGGCCTTTGGGGGAATCACAATTGACAAAAGCTGAATTAGAATCTCCTCTTCATAAAAAATGCAAATGTTTCTACTATGAATGGTGAGGGCTGGACGAAGTCCAGATGGATAGGCAGATGAAATTGAACCCCCTCTAAAAAACCTATTTAGGGAGGAATTTCCCCTTTTCGTTGAGGGGAGTGTGTGTGCAAAATTTCAAGTTTCTACTATGAACTGTTAGGGCTAGGCAAAGTCCAGATACATAGAAATAACCCAAACCCAGCAATAAACCAGTGTTGTGGATAGCAGTGATTAACGGTTCTGTGACATTAAGTCACTACACAAGGTCTTTTAGAGGCCAAAAGGAAGAGAATAATTGAAAATGTTGTAAAAACAAAGAACAGATGTGTATGAATGTTGCCAACAGGGCCAGTGAGAAGAAAGCAACAACATTTTACAACCGAAAAAATAAAGACACAAAGACTTTTGTTTTCAATATTTACAGATTATTCTTTGAAGTCTGCTGAAACGTACTTGGGATATTTCATCATATCTGAGTACTTCTATTTAACAAATGCATGTTACAGTTTAAACAGACAGATCTACTCAGACCTCTGAACAAACCACATGTCTTTGTGGCTTACATGTTTACTTATGATATGCTGCATAGTCATAATCCTGCCTCACATTTCAGTTAGAAGAGAGATACACCAAAACTTCCATAACTATTATTTGGATATGTTCTTCACAAAAGTCACAACTGAACACTGACTATTCTGGCATCTAATATGTCAGCTGAAATTTGTTTTTACAATCCATTTTCTCATCATTTCCTGGCTGGTCCCAAACACTACAAATTTGTGATATAATAAAATATGGAATATGTTTGTATTGTTATTTTTATTGTATTATTTTTAAAAAAATGTTCCTTTATGATGTTTTCAGCATGAATCATGTAGAAATGCAGATTTAAATATAAAAAATACAAAAACATGATTAAAAAATATTATTCTTAACAGTGGCTTCACAAGTGAATTTTATATGCCAAACAACCTGAAAAAATGTCTAAATTCATTTAAAAACAAGTGTGTATGTGCTATTTCAGAATATAAATGCACATCAAAGAACATGTGACTTCAATATAAAAGATGAACTTCATACTTCTCAAGGCATCACTCCAGTGTCTGTTTGCTTATGTTTCTCTACATTGGAGTTCAATATAGAAGATGACCCAGAAACTTTGCAAGAATCTGGTTTCCCTGCAGTGTGTATTCGCATATGTTGTTTCAAATTTGACTTCTTTGAAAAGAAAGAACCACACACTGCACAAGAATATGGTTTCTCTCCAGTGTGTGTTTGCATATGCTGCACCAAAGTTGAATTCTGAGAAAAAGAAAATTTACATACTTCACAAGAATATGGTTTCTCTCCAGTATGTGTTCGCTTATGCCGCCTTAAATTTGTCTTCTGTGAAAAGGAAGTGCTACAAATTTCACAAGAATATGGTTTCTCTCTAGTGTGTGTTCGCATATGTTTCACTAAATTAGAGGAAGATGCAAAGGAAGATCCACACACTTTGCAAGAATATGGTTTCTCTCCAGTGTGCCTTCGTGAATGATATCTTAAATGTGACTTTGATGTAAAAGATAAGGCACACACTTCACAAGAATATGGTCTGTAACCAGTATGTTTTTGTGTGTGATATACTAACTGTGACTTCTGTGAAAAAGACATGCCACACAATTCACAAGAATATGGTTTCTCTCCAGTGTGTTTTCGCATATGTTTGACTAAATTGGTCTTCAATGCAAAAGATGAGTTACACACTTCACAAGAATATGGTTTCTCTCCTGTGTGTGTTCGTGTATGATATACTAAATGTGACTTTGATGTAAAAGATGAGCTGCACACTCCACAAGAATATGGTTTCTCTCCAGTATGTGTTCGTGTATGATATACTAAATGTGCCTTCTGTGAAAAAGATGTGCTACACACTTCACAAGAATACGGTTTCTCTCCAGTGTGTTTTCGCATATGCTTGACTAAATTGGACTTCAATGTAAAAGATGACTCACACACTTTACAAGAATATGGTTTTTCTCCAGTGTGTTTTCGCATATGTTGTGCCAAATGTGATTTCAATTTAAAAGATGACTCACATACTTCACAAGAATATGGTTTTTCTCCAGTATGTTGTGCCAAATGTGATTTGCATGGCTTTTTTCTCTCTCCAGTGTGCACATCTGTATGCTTCAACAAATTTGACTTTTCTAAAAAGGAAGATGTACATATTTCTACAGTTTGTGCCCATGATTTCTCTGAAAATGCAGATTCACTACCTTCATAAGCATATGGTGGCTTCTCTCCAGTGTCAGTTGGGGTGTGTTTGTTTAACATTGAATTAGTTGAAAATGTAGACCCAAAGATTTCAGGTGAATATTTCTTTTCAGTCATTTTTTCAGGTTTTCTCACGTGAAGTCACTTATAAAGTTTTCATTCATTCAAGTTTACAATGTTAAGAAGCTTTCATGCTGAAAAAAAAGAAAAATAATTTAAGAAATGATATAGGAATTCAACTATTTTCATCAGAACAAGTTTGTTCTAATGAGATATATACAAAATAAATACATAACAGCACAGAATAATTATACAGCAATACCTTGATTAGTTTTTAGAAAAAAAAATTGTCAACATGTTCATTGACATATAGAAAGGTCAACTTTGAGGTCAACTTTTTTATTTGACCTTTGAGGTAAAGATCTATATAAAAGTTTTAGATCTACTTGAGTACTTTAAAATGGTATATAAATGAGCTTTCTAGGTGTAAAATCAATTGAGATATTGATTTTCAAACTTTGCCATTACCTCTAAAAATTCACATTTTCTTGCAAAGTACAGAGGTCAGTATCTCCGGAACAATTTGAGTCAGTCACCATTCAATTTGACTCATAAAGATCTATAAATGTGCCAAATTTGAACAAAATCCATGATGGTCATGGTATTTTTGCCCTAAAGATCTGACCCAGGTTTTGATATGATGCGGTTAAGGTATTGCTGTAACTAAGTATAAGCTGAAGAAAAAAAACACATTAAATTATAATAAGACCTTGAACAGTGCAGTTTGAACAATATGGAAAATTTTGGAATGAATTATCCACACTAATCAAGGTATACCTGCAAAACTTCATATGGAGAAACTATAACTGAACATAAACATACACATGATTTAGACATTATTATGAGTAATGATCTGATGTTTACAGAGCACATAGTTACAACAACAAAAAACAATGTAAATCCCTAGTCGGCTGGATATTCAGGACCTTTAAATCTAGAGATAAGGAAATGATAATGGCCAGGTTAGATTACTGCTCACAAAAAAAAGAATTCAAAGATCATCTACCTTCTATATAAAGGATGTTTACAGCACTTGAGGTTATATTCTATCATGAAAAGATAAGAACGCTATGTTGTTAGGGGTTGGCAAACTGTTTTGAATGCAGGCCGAATTAGAAAATGTTTCATGGGCCATGATCATACAAGGCTACCTGTTTATGCTAGAGTACTTCTTTATATCTCCAGTTCAAGGGCAATAACTCATGTTAACACTTCTCACATTTTTAATGTGTAAGTAATACAGACACAAATATATGCTAAGTATAATCCACTAGTCTCTACTAACAGCATCTTGAAGTCGTTGTGTGCATGTGCCTCTCTTGGTGAGGCAATCAGCAAGTTGCTGAGATGTCGCCACCCATGAAATGCTGGTCACTTCTCCTCTGTACAGCATGTCTTGCAAAACGGCCACATCTATCCTTAATCTTCAAGATTTTTTGAAGAGTGAACAGCATCAAACAGACTTTTGTTGTCAATTATACAATTGATTCTGGCACAAGAATGCATAATTTCTCTCAATATATTCGCTACATAAACAGCCGCTTCTGCACAGTTGAGAAGGGCCAAAGCTTCTGCAGAGAGAATTGACTCAACAACTTGTTGCACTTTTCTACTCTGCCAATAAATGGCACAATTGCATTTCTTCATTCTTAAATTTAAAATACATGTGCTCAAAGTTGCTTATGGAGTAAATAATATTGGTATCTTTTAATCTCTGTAATTTGTATAAATTATGAAAGGCAGTGAACTGCCTCCTACCTTGATCTGGAAAAAACAAACCATCAAGCTTTTCCAGTAAAATATTAACGCCCTCTTCCTCTTTTAAATCTTCCACATTTATCTCCAATGATGCTCTACCGGACAAAGACAAACATATAGCAGATGGTTGCTTGCTTGCTTTTAGGTAAATCAGTGAGATCATTTCATATCTGATATCCCACTTCCAACTTTTGTAACTGGATTTGCTTTCCAAATTAGACGGCCATGCTTAAACTATGCTCTGCTACCAGTATAAATAGCACCTATTCTCTGCTCTTGTATATTCTATGTTCTTGTACGCCAATTCAAGGGAAGATAATAAGCAACCTGGTAATGCTATAGTACCCCTTTATATCTCCAGCTCAAGGGCAATAACTCATGTTAACAATGAGGAAAATCCATTCCACAAAATGTCTCGATAGATGAAAATTTGTTAAGTGATTAATTAAACCTATGG
>VCCN01003229.1:2411176-2429505 GCA_006491835.1 Architeuthis dux
ATTTAATATTATTCATATTTTTCAAAATGGTATTTATATAAAGGTTTATAGGCAATAAAATTCAGGAATATTTAATATCATTCATATTTTTCAACTTACCTTAAAGAAGGAAAAACGTAGCAGAGGTAATTTCATAAAAAACTGTCGTCTGTTTTGAAGTTCTTTCCGAATTTGGTCGGTTTGTTAGGATTTCTCTGTCAATTTCACACAATTTCTCTATTGTTCGTTCAATAATGTTGAAGTTGAAAAGAATGAAACAAAGAAAACACAATTAACAAACGATACAAACGTCAAATTATTTTAGAGGAAATCTTTCGTCCGATGACAAAATAACAATGGAAATCGCTAAGCGGTGATGAAAATCATTACTTCCCTTAAAAAATGATGGTCGGATCATTCTTACCATCTATCACTCATTTGAAAATTCTCAAGAATTTTACTTCTTTTTGTTGCTAAAAGTAGAATATAATCGAAAATTTTCGTCTTTGCTATTAAAGACTCCATTCTTGGAAGTTTTTAGATGTGACCAACACATCTCTATTAGATGCTTTTCGGTCGGTCTGTCAATCAGTTCAGTTTATTTAAACAACAGAAAGAGGAAGGAAGGGGGTATGCTATAATGTCAAGAAGAGAATGTGTGACATCATTAAATAAACATCTAGTCTGGTCAATAGATGACGTATCAAGCGTTCTTTTTTTTACAGTGTTGCCAAGTAACGTTTGCTATTAATAGCTAAAACTGTCTTCAAAAATGGCTAAATTCGGCTAAACTTTCCAATTTCCAGCTAACTTTATAGCTAAAAATGTTATATATACTCATTTAAAGCCCACTTATCAAATAAAATAACTATACTCTAAGACTCCAAAACGAATTATCGATAAAAATTGTACATTTACTTTTAATTAAACTTACTAATTGTTTTTTTAAATAGCCAGATTTTCAGCTCTTGGAAATTTTTATCGGTTAAATTGGAGAAAAATCAGAAGAATGGCCAATTTAGCAACCCTGGCTTTTTAAGAGGCCTTTTTAGATGCGTCCACTCAACTTCATGAGACACTTTTCGGTTGGTCGGTCTCGATTATGTTAGATATCAATTTTCTCGGTCGTATCATGTTGGATTGATATGAAACTTAGACCAGACCTTCGGGTGAACATCCCCACCTTCCTCTTTCTCCTGCTACTACTACCACAACTAGTAATGCTACTACTAATCGGAAATCTCAGACATGGATGTAAGCATGGTGGACACATCGTTGAACTTATGATTCTTTTTCGAGGAAGTTTAGAGAAAAAGTTCTGCGTCCATACAAGATTGAATCGGACGAATAACATAAATGTAATTTTAATAAAATTTAAGGACAACTGTTTTTTAATCATATGATCTTTGGCAATGTTTAACGACTTAACCGTCAAAAATAAATCGCATCATGAGGACTGATTTGACCAATCACCGCTAAAGAATTTAACATTTTTTACTTTCGTACTAAGGCCGACACGACAGTGTTTGTTTGAGTTTTAGTAAAAAACCGATTATTTTATTTTTTATTAGATGAAGTGTTGTAAACCATTTTTATACTTCCTAATTCTAGCTAGCGATCTCTTTGTCTAGAGTTACAGACACCAAACCCAAGCCCTTTCCTTCGGCGACTGAACAAAACGTGTCTACCCTTCTCATCGCCTCCTCGAAACGCTTTCCTTCTACTGATACCCCTTTCAAACAATTCCGTATCGATTAGCCAATAATCGAACGTATTATTGAATAAGCATTTCAGTACGAATCGTTTTGTCAACAAGTAACTCACCTAGACAAAATCTCTGGTTTAGCTTACTTTCCAATTCTCTTTCTTTCGTAAGCTAATTTCTCCGTTATTTTGTTAATCATGTACGCCGAGACCCAAGTTCTGTTTTGTCCACTGCGCGATTCGAAATCAATCACATTTCTCGCCTCAACCGACCAACACTCTTGTAAACTCCATCCGTTACCGTAACTAACCTCTCAGTTAGCTTTCTTGGATCAGGTTCCCTTAGTCAACTAGGGCTCAGATCTTTATGTTACTTCAAACAAGTAAACCTCTACATTCTCTTCCTTCCGTAGCACAATTATTCTTACTAACACGTGTTCTCCCATGCATGCCTCTCATCTATATTTTTGGCAGTTTCTTTCACCCGACATGTCCCTGTATCATCTCCTTTTTTATTAATGTACGTCTTTGTTCTCTTTCTTTCTGACATGACTCTCGTGTCTTTGTTTGTATTTCCGCGCCAAAATAAACATGGCGGCGTAACACTTTCTCTTTCCACAGCTACCAGGTCTGTAGCCAACCAGCTCGCTCCGTTTGCGTCACGTGACTTTCTACGTGCGCCCGACGACATCAATAATGGTGGTCGATTCCAGCTCTCCATCTTCAAGACTCGAATGTGCCTACTGTAGTCCATGATACAACAGTCCTTTTCAGGACTAACTCTCACCTTCTACATCCAGGCAACCTTCATATTACCGAGCATACCTCACCGCTAAATTAGCTTCTTTAACGGTGATCGGTCAAATAAATCTTTGGCGGTTATACAGGAGGGGGTGTGGGAGAAAATAAGATTTCCCCTTTTGTCGAGGAAGACAAATTTACCTCTGATGTATCCCACAACCATACGAATAAAAATAAAATAAACGTGTAGATTCAAGAGGAAATTCAACAAGGCATGGATAACAATTTACAACTGAGTTTTATTCAGTTAAATTAACAACAAAATAGATATTGTTCAAAGTGAGGAAAAGGTAATATGTAAATTGGAATTAAAGTTCAATATGAGTGGCAAAATGTAATGGTAGTGAGTTTATGAAGAGAAACAGTCCACACCTGTGTGTGTAAGTGCTATGCATCACCAGGTGTGTGTCTATAACAACACGTAGAGACAGTTCAATGTATGTATGCGTAAGTGATAAAACACAGTAGTAATAGTCAAACTGCTGGAAGGGGGAGAAGTGTGGTCTTCTTGTGTTGATGGTGATGATGAGAGTTACAATTGAAATGCTGTCTCCCTGTACTCTTTGAAGTTGAATGCGTAATTTTGAATCTCCCACTGCAGTTACATTGTGAGGGTTATATTTATGGAAAAGTATCGGCCCCTGGCAAGTAATATTTATCATAAAGAGTACCAATTGAAGATACATCTAACAGATGTAATAGGGGTTGGCATTTAAGGTGCGTGTATTTTAGAAATGTTTATATTTGTGTGGTAAGCTAGTTTCTTTTGTAGGTTGTCTTTGAACATGTTAACAGAAACAGAGTTTACTGTTTCGTCTGAAAGGGTGTTCCAGCATGAAAGGGATCTTGATGTCAAGAATATGTCTCTAGTACCAGTGTGGAAGGAGGAGCGGTTACCAATTTGTAGTAGGTGTAGGAGTAACTAATTTGTTGTAATTGGAGGTTACCAATTTTTAGGAATTAGGGTTTCTACAGGGTTGTGATTTTGAAGGATGTAATAGATGTTAAGGGGAGAAGTTAATTGAGTTGCAAGAGAATGTAGATCGTTTCTACATTCGAAATTAGCGGTGAAAATATAATAGCCAAAATGACCTGTCATGGTGGACAGTAGCCGCAGCAGTAATAGTAGTTGGTGTCCTGAAGGTGAGGTAGGAAGGAGGTCACGTGGTCAAAAAGAGGAGGAAGGAAATCGGCCATATTTGTTTTTGGCGGTCAATTCAAACAAAGGAAATATAAAGAATCAATACAAAAAGGCGTCAGATTTCAAATGAAAGAAGGTTGTATTTAATAAAAAAACATTGCAATGGAAGCACATATTAAAAGGAGTTAGGTTTTGTTGTGATGAAGAGTTATGATAAAAAAGGCGTTTTCTGCCTTTAGCCGGTTTTCGTGTTCCGAAATGGAGTTTGTGAGAATACAGCGTTAGTTATGTGAATTAAATCTTTAGGTGAAAATTGCGCCTAAGAATTTCTGCTCTCAGCAAAAGAAATCGGCTAAGAGAAAAAGAGGGCTTATGACAGAAAGAAGAAGATGCCAGGCATGTGTGATGTCCTGCCATGCTGCGCAAGGGAGCAAATACCACGAGTTACCTCCCTTGCCACAAACCCCTAAAACGTGAGTCCCCGGTTATGCGCGAGGCAGACCGGGGGAAAAATAAAGAGACCGTTTCGGACGAAAGGAGGCAGTTCATTCGCTGACGGCGGTCAGTCAACATCACATTCGCCTTTGTCCTTTGTTCCTTTTTGCTTCATCCTTTTCCCTTCCAGTGAGAATCCCACTAGCTGGGAGGCGGCTGGAAGACACTACAGCATGTAGGAAAGATAGTTTCTAATCAGGAAGACATTTTAAGGAGTTGCTCCGCTAAACCTGATGTTAACAGAAACTAGTCATCATTGGTCATTGTAAATTCTCGAAAGGGCCAAAGATTTTAAAATAAGAACAGACGGCATTTGAAGAAATGTCCGTAGTTAAAAGTGGGCCCTAGGCGACCCAAACATTAAGTGGAAAAATAAAGAGATATTTTACGTGCCAAAAGGAATAGACACGGGCGAAAGAAGCACCGCAGGGAACAGGCTACGAAGGCCAAGATAATAGTAAAACAAGGGTGTTTATACTCGTGCTGTCGTCACGAAAAAAAGAAGCTAATATTTAGTTTCGTACTTCATAGGGTTCAGAGCTGACCCCGTCGAGGTGACAAAGCCAGCTTGATATTTTTAACCCTATTTTAGTACTTTGAGAAATATGACCGCTACACCAGGGTGGTGGTGTATTTGTTACTGTGACCTCCGTTTGTTGTTCTTAGTGTTCTGTGTAGCATGAGTTTAGTCTGTGTGCAAATCTTACAGTGAGTGTCTGCGTCCATTTCTACTATGCGGTTTTAATTTAATGTAAGTAATTGAATAATTGAATTATTTTTCCAAATTTGAATGAATAAAGTTTCATTTTGTGATTTTGACCAACATGTTTTGGCACAAATTTCGACTGTAAAGGTAATGATCTAACTCAACTGTTTTACTAGTCTGCCAGCATTTATTTTCATTTTTCGCCTTTCAACATATAACTTTATCAAATGGGAAAGTTTGGTGCCTGAAAGTATAATTAAACCTCTTTTCCCCCTAAATAAAACACATTGTGCATCACTTCCAAAAATAATTCGATTTTTATGAATAGTTTTTATGACTTAAAGTAAACGTTTAATTCAGGAAACCTTTTAAAAGTTTATACTCATTGGAGGACCGTCGCCAGGTAACAGCGAGTAGGGGGAACAAAATCCATTAAGTCCAGGGCCGCAAGTGCTTAGTGTTGCTAAAAAGCGCTAAATTAAAAATAAAATGGCTAAAAATGGCCAAAATGTTTAAGCACGCTCGCGCTAATTTAGCACCTTTTCGCACTGCCAAAACAAGAGACGCACTTTTTTAGCGATCTTTTAAGACGTGTTGCAAAATTTAAATATCTTCTTTGAATTGTGGTTAAAATTGCAATATTTTTGCAAATAAAAAAAAAATTTTGCTTCCTTTTTTTTTTCTGGAAATATAGTGAAAAATACATTTACCGATTGTCGATTGGCCGGTAAACAAAGATCATCTTTGATTTTACGTAATCTTAAAGCCCCCGCCCCCACATGCGTGGTGCACTTAAGAACTGGTCATGGCCAAGTGTATGATGAAAGGTGAAGCAGATTCAAGCGCTGGAGATGTGTCGTAAAAATGGTTTATCTTGTAAAGATTAACACACTAAATTTAATTCACATCGCATTCACCGGGGGCGGGTCAAGTGATTTCCAGGAGGTGCCAGGCCTCCAGGCCCTCCCTCTAGCGACAGGCCTGATCATTGTAAAATTCATTAGCTATATTAACGATTAATGACAGTGTTGCCACTCACCTGACAATAAAAAAACCCAGATCGTAGAACTACTAATGCGATAAAAACTAAACCAGTCATTAATGTAATACTTACATTGCAATATATACTTCAATTCTGTGGTCCGCTTTGGAATGTTGCTTACGTCACAGAAACATGGTACTACTAACCCTGAAAGTAAGCACATGAATTCTCTCCATTGTTATAAATTTATTTATTTCATGAATTCTCTTCCCTTGTTATGAATTTATTTATTTTCATTTCTTCCACTGACGAATAAAAAAAAATTCACAAGAAAAAAACCCTTTAAAAAACTTTATATTTCTTCATGTCTATATCTTTTACTTCCATACTTTTCACTTTTCTCCCGTCCCGTGCATAAAAACATTACATCAAAATAGTTGCATATTCAGTTGAACTAATCTCTGCATTTTGATAGGAAAAATATTTTTATTTGACATTTTATTTTAAAACAAACATTAAATTTCTATTCATGTCTAGTGTGCATAAAATTATTTTAAATTAATTTATGTCGCGTGATGCGATGTGTGCATGTGTTCATGTGAGTGCAAGGTGAGTTGTGGTCGATGCATAATTGTTGCATCCACAAGTCGCGGCCTTAATCCCGGACTTGTTTGCGGAGAGGGTGTATTATCGCTCGTGTCATCTGGACGTGTGTGCAGATGCATCCTTGATGAAAAGTCGTGTTTTCAAACGAATCGTCGGGAACCGAAAACGGCATCTAGAAGCGAATCTCTGAAAGGGAAAACTGGATGCAGAATGCATTCTCGATAGGAAAAAGGACAAAGTCTGTTTTTAACATAAGCAACAGGATTTCATTGTCCTTCTCTTCTCAATATGCCGGTGATCTTAAAACTCCAGAGATGGGACAGTGAAGACAGTTTGCAGCTAAAATGTAGTTCGTTTCCATTTTGCATACACAATCAAACGATCGGGCGAAATTCAGTCCTTAAGGATGACCGTTGTCGGGGCTCGACTGAGTTGGTCTGATCTGAGGTTACTACTATCTCAAAAATCCTATCTTTTCATTTTCGGGTACAATCCAAACACACACACATATAATTACATACATACACTCACACACACTTTATATATACTAAAGCAAATGTTTGTATTAATTAAAATATCTATCAAATTTCCAGGTTTTCTTGTCGGCTATCAATGATAACAAGACACTGGTATTCTCAGGGGGATTGACTGGGGGTCAAGTGTTCTGACCTCTTCCGTCCCCAGGCTGACTATCGGTGTCTGGGAAAGGAACCAAACACACACACATATATTGACAGACACACACACATACACCTATAGTTACATCTTATAGTGAAAACGTGAACATACGCTTAAATATTTTAAATGTATAAAAGCCACCAATTTTTAGAGGACCCCAAATCCTGTGGCTTACATTTCATCTATATTCTAACATTTCCATTAAATAGTTTGGCGTACATGGCGGATAAAAAGAATATGACACCTCAGCACCCATCAGTTAATGGGTTAAATACATACATTAATTTCCATTTAACGAAATGCATCTATTTTTAGGCGGAATGGGACTATCGTAAGCAATTAGGCGTTAGCGTTCTGGCCTGAGCGTTTAGGCGATATCTGATTTGAAGTCGGTCTATTAAAAAGTCGAATGAATATTAGTGAAACAATAGTGTTGAGACGAAAGATTTAAAACTCGAAATACGCTCAGAAAACAGCATAAATAAAGATTTTCATGAAAATTCTGAGGGTCTCCCAGAAGACCCTGGAAGAAACCCTGGGTCTGCCCCTGCGGGGGGAAGAGATTGCAAGAGTCCATCACTATACCTTTTCCCGAGCAAATCCTTTCTCTCAATCTGGAAATGATCTGGAACCAATGGCGTACCAAGGTGGGGCGGAGGGGGCGGGCCTCCCCGGGTGACACCATCAGAGGGGGTGACACTAAGATGACTGCCTAAAATATTTCATATTGTTTCATGGTAATTCTTTTTTCTATGAAAGATCTGTCTGTCCACACAATATCTCCGAAAGTACTCAATGAATTTCAATGAACATTTGTGGAAGGGTGGGAACTGGGGTAGGGAAGAGGTTGGTTAAATTTTGGGGTTGTTCCAGGAATTCCTTTTGATTGCGAGATATTTTTCCGTTTTTTTTTTCATACATGTATGCATACGCTAATGACTCTCCACATGATATCTCCAAAAGTTCTCAATGGGTTTCAATGAAATTTTGTGGGAAGATGAACAATAGGGTATGAAATAAGTGATTTTTGGATGGATCCATGCACAATCATCTCCCCTACGTCGTAGTTATATGTCCACATCACATAATATAGTCTGTCTACACAATATCATAAAACGTTCTGTAGTGCGGGGGGGGGGGTGACACGATGAGTTACCGCCCCGAGTGACACCAACCATAGGACTGCCTCTGTCTGGAACTCAACTAAAACATGTACAGGTTAAAGGTTAGAGTTTAACTAAAAAACTTAACATTTTCAGCGATTGAAGCAGTCAGTAATTATTTGATTATTCATGTTCATCGATTCAGTTTTCTTTCCAATTGCCATTGTTTTTAATTTGCTCTCTCTATTCTTTAATTTGCTCGCTCTATTTTTTAATCTTCTCGCTCTATTTTTTAATTTGCTCGCCGTATTTTTTTTTATTTGATTGCTTTAATTTTTAACTTGCTCGGGAAAAGGTATAGACAGCAATCCAGATTTTCCGACTGTCAAAGTAGATTGTTGGCTAATTCATTTGTGGGAACCAGACAGACGATGGCATTCTTTTGTTGTCAATCGAGATAAGCAGGTCTATGTACTTGAACTGTTTTCCACTTCATGGTGACAGGAAAAAGGAGAACCCGGATTAGTCAAACACCTTCTGTTGCTTTTTTTATTATTCTGAAATGAAATTAAAAGATTTTCAAGTACGTAGTCATATTTTATCCACAAATACTGAGATCTTGAATGATCTGGTAATGCAGCTGGTTTTATTTGACACTAGTCCATGGCCCATCGCTTTGCTGATGGTAATCATAAGTGTACAACAACAGGGTCAGTTGATGGCTGCTACCAGGGGCAGGTGGGGGAGGGGCTCCTTAAGGGGCCCCTCCAACATTTAGTGAGATTTGTTATTGTATAATGTTAGCAGAAATGGGCTGGAGAAAGAAGGATATGGATGCGTTGACTGTTGGTGGGAGAAGTCTCAAGTACTGTGGAGTCGGAGAGATTGACCTTAATATGTATGATGTGGACTCTGTTGCAATCCCTGTGTTGGTAGTGAGTGAAAAACCATTGGGCTTTGACCTTCTTCTTGGCATTAATGCTATTAAGGCACTGGGTGGCGACTGGATCATTCAATCAGACGAGGTATAATTTTTCAAGGAAGATATACCAGTGTGTGCGGCCATTCAAATCGACGAGCTCGATTTACGTGTTGAATTTGATGAACGGCAACGGGTCTGGACTGCAGCATGGAAATGGTCTACTGAATGAAAGCCAGGTAAATTGAAAACAGTAGGGTTTCAGAGTACCCGATATCAAAACAACTGAGGGAGGAATATGAGCATAGAATTAAGGTGTGGATGGATAGTGGCTGGTTGCTGCCATACTCAGAGGATACATTTGGACCTGCTAATGGCTTGATTCCACAAGAACATAAAGAGCAGAACAAATATGCTGACACATTCACGGCCAATGCAGACATTTGTGCAGACAAGTTACAGGAATGGAGACGGCAAGGCAAAAATGTATCCATCTTAGACCTCAGGAAAGCATACCTGCAGGTACATGTCCATGTGTCATTGTGTCCATATTAAACAGTTGTGTTTAAAGGGAGGAGGTATTGTCTCACACGGTTAGGATTTGGTCTTAATGTAGATCCGCTAATAATGAGGTTTGTGCTGTCACAAGATGAGTCCATTCAGAGAGCAACGCTGCAACTGTGAAGAAACATTTGGGGAATTTGCGTCTAATCAGTAAGGACCCAGAATGACTGCAAGATGGTGCCCAAGTTCTGGGTTTGGAATTTTGAGGGGAGCATAAAAACCTGGGGTGGAAGCGAGGAAACAAGGTTGTGGATAGTCCATATGGTCGTCTCCAGGAGAAGTGTTTTTTCCATGTGTGGAAAACTTGTAGGGCATTTCCCAGTGTGTGGGTGGCTTCGTGTAGCAACAAGATTCATCAAACATAGAGCTACTGCAATTAAACAGGGCTGGGATGACAAAGCAGATGATGGTTTCCTAAATCTCATGATCACGGAAACCATTGCTAGAGTGCGACAAAATGACCCTGCTCGATGAGATTGGTATGTGAACGGAAAAGAACTGGAAGTATGGGTTGATGAAAGTTCCTTGGCTATCGGAGTTTCCTTAGAGGTGAGTGGATCTGTAATTGAGGATGCGTGCTTGCTGCATACAATCTCTCAGTTGACATAACACTTGTGAAGTCTGAACAAAACCGAGCAGATAAATTGACCAGAGTGCCACAGAGATGGTTCAGTATTGTGAGAAAAAAAAGTCCCATCCAAATAATGGACATCCATCAACATAGTGGACATCCCAGAGTTAAGCGAACCCTGTACTTGGCCAAATGAGTTAGCCCTTCTGTATCAAAGGCAGACGTTGGTGGTAAAGGAGTGCAGGGCATGCCAGTCGATAGACCCAGCACCAGTGAATTGACAAAAAGGCAAGCTAGAAGTGAGCGACACTTGGTTCAGGCTGGGAATGGACATTGCCCATTATGCTGGTTGACATTATCCAACACTCATAGACTGTGGTCCTGCACGTTTTTCAGTTTGGTGAACACAGTTTCGAAAGGACACTCTAAAAATGTCATACGCAAACTAGTCTATTTTCTCGTTCAACACAGCATTGAAAAAAGATTAAAAATGCTGTGCCTGCGGTTGTTAAGTCGCAGTCCGAAACCAGGTGGAGTGCAAGGACAGAAGCAGTAAAGCCCACCAACAAGTACCTTGACAAGATACTTCCAGTTCTCTAGAGACCATGAAAACGAGATCAGTGAAACAAGGAGTGATGCAAGGTGGCTGTATAACGGCATGTTGAATTACGATTTTCTTATTTAGCTAGTAGTTTGGAACAAAGATATTGTAGTGCCTTATTTTCATTTATGATCAGTCACAAGTAAAAATTACTACATGAAATATAACAGTTGAAAAAAAGTCCCAAATCTGGTGACATCACTTCCTGTAGCTGTAGCCTATAAAACCAACAACTTCTGTTTCTCAGTTCTCACTTCAGCCTCACTGCTGCAGGGTAGCCCTGGTTCCTTTGACCAGTATATTTTCTATGGCTCACTTTCCCGACCAGGGGTGATGCGCGCATGTTATTCTGGGCCATGTGTATCCATCCTTATTGTGACTAACATCGCGTTTGCTACGCCCTTTCCTTTTTGGCATTGAGACTTCTACACTTTAGGCGAAATCGCCTTGAGAGCCAATAGCAGTTTTAAAATACAAGCTTTCAGCAGATATATTTGTGGATGAGAGTTCCTGCAATTTTCTTTCTATCTTTACTGAATCCTCATTTCAGTAATATCTTGGTATTCAGACAACCATACCTATCAAAACATATTTTAGGAAATAAAGACAAATGCAAGTATTTGTAGACACATGTTTAACAAACATTTAATAAGAAACAAATGACAATACAAATGGGTTATGCTGAAAGAAAAGTTTGATGAAGCAACTAGAGAAGAGAATGATAGAAGATTGTTAATTAGCTACTAGCTCTAACAAATAGAAATAGAAGAGAAATACATGATAGCGTTGCGAAGGGCCATAGCTATATTTTTATGGCGGAGAGATGAAGGTATACTGAATTTAATATGGGTTTGCTTCAAAATGCTGAATGAGTAGAAAAGGTTAAGACAGTTGTTTTTAGATCACATTATGTTTAATAAGAATAAAACATTCAATGTAATGCAAAGAATTCAAATACTAGATTTTGGATTGTCTAGTAAATGGAAATATCTTTGATACACATCAAGTTCTTTTGGTAATTTGAATGATCTGTAAAAAGTTCACTTAATTGGTTCATAGTTAAATATTTATGTGTGTATGCAAAAGTATTGAGAGGTAAAAAGCACAAGTATAAGATGCTGTTGTGAGTGACAATCTGTCCCCTTGGACAGGGTTCAGTTGCACTGCCTACCTGGCTTTCTGATTGTCCTTTTATCTTCAGTAGGCTCCAGAGAACAGTTTAGGAAATGTATAACTGCCTCTTTGATTGGTCCAAAAAGATGATCTGTATCCTAGTGACGATGTTTCACTAATTAACTTCAATGGAAAAGAAAATCAACACACTTGGCAAAGATATGGTTTCTCTCCCATATGTGTTTGTGTATGTTGTACAAAATGTGACTTCAATGTAAAAGATGAACCGCACATTTTTCAAGAATATGGCTTCCCTTCAGTGTGTGTTCGCATATGTTTCACTAATTTGGACTTCAATATAAAAGATGACCCACAAAGTTTGCAAGGATATGGTTTCTCTCCAGTATGTCTTTGGATATGTCGCAGCAAACTTGAATTCTGGGAAAAAGAAGCGCAACACACTTCACAAGAATATGGTTTCTCACCAGTGTGTGTTCGCATATGTTTCACCAGACTTGATTTCTGGGAAAAAGAAAATTCACACATTTCACAAGAATATGGTTTTTCTCCAGTATGTTTTCGTGTATGATATACAAAATGTGACTTTGATGTGAAAGAAGATCCACACACTTCACAAGAATATGGTTTCTCTCCAGTATGTTTTCGTTTATGCTGCCTCAAATTCGACTTCTGTGCAAATGAAGTACCACATACTTCACAAGAATATGGTTTCTCTCCAGTGTGTGTTCGTATATGTTCCACTAAATTGGATTGAAATGAAAAAGAAGATCCGCACACTTTGCAAAGATATGGTTTTTTTCCAGTATGTGTTCGTGTATGATATACTAAATTTGATTTGGATGTGAAAGATGAGCCACACACTTCACAAGAATATGGTTTCTCACCAGTGTGTGTTTGCATATGTTTCACCAGAGCCGTTTTCGGGGAAAAAGAAAATTCACACACTTCCCAAGAGTATGGCTTCTCTCCAGCATGTGTTCGTGTATGATATATTAATTGTAACTTTGATGTAAAGGTTGACCCACACACTCCACAAGAATTTGGTTTCTCTCCAGTATGTGTTTGCATATGTTTCACTAATTTGGACTTCAATATAAAAGATGACCCACACAGTTCGCAAGAAAATGGTTTCTCTCCAGTGTGTCTTCGCATATGTCGCATCAAACTTGAATTCTGGGAAAAAGAAGCGCAACACACTTCACAAGAATATGGTTTCTCACCAGTGTGTGTTCGCATATGTTTCACCAAACTTGATTTCTGGGGAAAAGAAAATTTACACAGTTCACAAGAATATGGTTTCTCTCCAGTATGTTTTCGTGTATGATATACAAAATGTGACTTTGATGTAAAAGAAAACCCACACACTTCACAAGAATATGGTTTCTCTCCAGTATGTCTTCGCTTATGCTGCCTCAAATTCGACTTCTGCGCAAATGAAGTGCCACATACTTCACAAGAAAATGGTTTCTCTCCAGTGTGTGTTCGTATATGTTCCACTAAATTGGATTGAAATGAAAAGGAAGATCCACACACTTTGCAAAGATATGGTTTCTCTCCAGTATGTGTTCGTGTATGATACGCTAAATTTGACTTGAATGTAAAAGATGAACCGCACACTTCACAAGAATATGGTTTCTCGATGGTGTGCGTTTGCATATGTTGTGCCAAATATGATATTGATTCAAGAGATGACCCACATACTTCACAAGAATACGGTTTCTCTACAGTATGTATTTTCACATGTCCTGTTAAATTTGATTCACACTGGTTTTCTTCTTCTTCAGTGTGTGCATGTGTATGCTTCAAGAAATTTGGCTTTCCTGAAAAGGAAGATGCACATACTTCTCCAGTTTGTGTCCATGATTTCTCTAAAAATTCATATCCATTCTCTTCACAAATATATGGCGGCTTCTCTCTCGTGTCAGTTGGGGAGTGTCTATTTAACATTGAACTAGTTGAAAATGTAGATGCACAAATTTCAGGTGAATATTTCTTTTCAGTCATTTTTTCTCATGTGAAGACACTAATAAAATTTTCTTTCATTCAAGTTGACAATGTTAAGAAACGATTTTCATATTGGTAAAAGGCAATACTTTCTCATGATGGAACATCTGTAAAGAAACAAAAGAAAAATAATTTCAGAAATGATATAAAAATTCATCAAATGTATTGTGTTTACTCAATTCATCCCTGCACCCTGTCCCAACAAAAGATATCTCATCATTAGCATGCCACAATGGTTGATGGAGAAGAGAATGAGCAAGTGAGCACCTGGGATAACCACTCTCCCATAACTACTGTCAGGGCATTAGTAACTATTTGTTACACCCATTGTAAATCTCTATAGGGCCATCACTATTAGTTCAACTACTATGATATTCTTTGAAGCTGAAATAAATTATCACATAACTAAGTTTCTCTAACATATCAATATAAAATTCAAGCTATTGGGTCATGTGCTTAGGCATAAATCAGTCAGAAATAGTTTTTCAATATATCTTTTAAAAGAATACACAATTGAAGTCAATAAGACTGGCATTGATAATTTTGTAATGAAGTCAGTGAATATGTAATAGTTTCGTACTTGATATTAAATTTGAGATGAGAGACTAAAAGTTGAATAATAAAAATTGGGGTAAAGATCTGCATCCATTAACCAAGTCCCCCCCCAAAATAGAAACAATTTTTTTTCTCCAGTAATTTTTTGTGCTTTTAATCCGTTAGACCCTAACAAGGTTCCTAGAAGTTTTTAGTTTTTAGAAAAAATGTTTTTTAAGGTTTTACGAGGTGGGTTCTACTTACAATGTTACTGTATGGTAAACTGGACTGTTACATTCAGTCCGTTGTATGAAAGTGAGGCTTTGAAGCATGTTGTTACTTGCCTTGAAGGTTGTTAACTAGGTTTGGTAAAGATCTACATCCGTTAACTAAGTTGAAAAAAATAGAAACAATTTTTTGGCGCCAGTAATTTTTTGTGCTCTTAATCCCTTGGACACTAACAATCTTCCTAGAAGTTGTTAGTTTTTAGAAAAAAATTTTTTTTTTAAGGTTTTATGCGGGGAGTTCTATTTACAATGTAATTGTATGGAAGTGAGATTTCAAAGTATTCGGTTACTTCCCTTGCAAGGCTTCTTCGATATTATAATGACGATTTTTCTGTGCTTTCATGCAGAGCTGCCTGAGGGTGCGCATGTGTGCACCCGGGAATGTGCGGGGGTGCTGCCCAGGGAGGGAGGTTCATGTGCCCCCAACCAAAACACTGTAAGGAAAAATCGTCATTAAAATATCAAAGAAACCTAGTTAACGACCTTCAAGGGAAGTAACAATATGCTTGGAAGCCTCATAAAAGTTCATGGAGACATGCACAGTTTATCCCAAATCAGAACAGGACTATCCCTCAATTTTTTAGACAAGTGTGGCGGGTTGAAGCGGAGTCGTCCCACGTGATTAAGGGTTGGTTCTATGATTCCACACACACTCTCGTGGCAACAGCCAACCAGTGACCAGCTTTTAATCACATGACAGGCGTGAGATTCGAATCAGCCTCTTTTACCCCTAATTTTATGATTTTGGCCTATCTGGAGCGCGTGATATTCATGCGCTGTGAGTGGGCCTGAATGTAAAAAAAAAAATACACAAACTGTAAGTAAGCAAATGCCCTTCTGCTTACACACTTTTATCAGAACTGTGAACTCTTTCATACACGAAACAAATATACCCGAACAAAGCACTCTTGCATATTTACACACATACACACAGACAATGGACTTTTAAATATAAACACACACGCACACATAAACACTAACTAAATTTCCACTAAATAAATGAATAAAAATGCTTGTCTCTTTCAAGATTGTCTTTTGCTTTTCGTCTGTCTCTCGTAGTTAATTCCTTTTCCAGCCATTGATCGCTAACCAAATGGAGTCAATTTTAAACCATCTTTTTACCACCAGTATTATGGAGAAATTTAGTGCATTCATGCCAGCATGCTACATGAACAAAGGACCCTCCATAAAATTACCCACTTAAATCATAGTTCATTCTAAATTATTTTTGAGTAATTATCTAAACTATGAACTACAGACATGTACCTTTCAGAAAAACTTTTGAATAGCCTGCCTAGTCAACAAGCTCACGGACCCCAGGCTCTGGAAAAGTATGCTCACGGAACACTTAATAACATTAATAACTTTGTGGACCCTCAGGGGTCTGCGGTTCACAGGTTGGGAAATACTGCACTAAATGTTGGAGGGAGGGACTTACAAGGAGCTAAGCACCCTGGGCATCCAAATCTGCATCTATGCCCCTGATTGTGGTACAATTTTGTATAAAAAAAAGAAAACATTTTCAAATAATCAGTATTTTCAATGCCCCCATTTTTGAGACAACAAAAAGCCCCTAAAACCATAGTTCATCCAAAATTATTTTTGAGTAACTATCTAAACTATAAACTACAGATATGTACCTATCAGAAAAACCTTTGAATGGTCTGCCTAGTTCACGGAGCCTCATACATAACTTGGTGGACCATCAGGGATCTGTGGCCCCCATGTTGGGAAATACTGCACTAAATTTTCCAACTCTGCCCCGGATTGTGGTACAATTTTGTGTCAAAAGAAACATTTCCAAATAATCAGTATTTTCAATATTTAATTTTATTCATACTTTTCAAAACGGTATTTATATAAAAGTTTATAGACAATAAAATTCAGGAATATTTAATATTATTCATATTTTTCAAAACGGTATTTATATAAAAGTTTGTAGACAAAAACATTCAGGAATATTTAATATTATTCATATTTTTCAAAACGGTATTTATATAGTAGACAATAAAATTCAGGAATATTTAATTTTATTCATACTTTTCAAAACGGTATTTATATAAAAGTTTATAGACAATAAAATTCAGGAATATTTAATATTATTCGTACTTTTCAAAATGGTATTTATATAAAAGTTTACAGACAAAACAAATTACGAATATTTTCAACTTACCTTTCAAATGTAAACTTCTACTTGGGGAAAGTCAAAAAAAGAAGGAAAAACGTAGCTGAGGTAATTTCGTAAACTATCGTCTGTTTTCAAGTTCTTCCCGAATTTGTTAGGATTTCTCAGTCAATTTCACACAATTTCTCTATTGTTCGTTCAATAATGTTGAAGTTGAAAAAAATGAGACAAAGAAAACACAATTAACAATACAATAAACGATACAATAAACGATACAAACGGCAAATTATTTTAGAGAAAATGTTTCGTCTGATGACAATATAACAACGGAAATCACTAAGCGGTGATGAACAGGATTTCGTTCCTTAAAAAAAGATAGTTGGATCGTTCTTCTTGCCAGCTAGTCATTCATTTAAACAATCCCATGGAGTTTACAGGTTTTTGTTGCTAAGATTCGAATAAAATCAATAATTTTTAGCTTTGCTATTAAATCAAAGACTGTTGGAAGCTTTTTTAAATGTTTAGAAATTTAGAGAAAAATTCTCACACATACAAGAGACTGGAATTGGACGAATAACTAGTACAACAACACAAAATGCAATTTAAATAAAATTTAAGGACAACTATTTTAGTTTTAATCATTTTATTTTTATATTCTCCCCACACAAAGAAATTAAACATTTATGTACTATAAGTTTTACAGTTATACATCTTGTAATTTCAGTTTAACACTTTTAAAAACCGATATGGGACGAAAAAACGTCCACCAAAACAGAATGTTTTATACTATTCGTAAGAAGAATGATTGGGAAAATTATGTGTGCTTGTGACTCGTTTTAGACCGAGATTTGGCGCATTCCAAAAGGTCACTTTTTAAAGGCTCTGGTGACGTCAGCTACTACGTCATGTTAACTAGGTCCTAAACAAGCAAACCAAAACAACGTAAATTACTTATTTAAAGCAATAACACTATAAATTACTTATTTATGGGTTGTGTTTTAAAAACTACAAACGTTCAGTTAAAATGGAATCAGAATTTTTTACAAACTTAATTTTAGACAAATAAAAACAATATTAAAAACTAAAAAACATATCGGAATTCGGTTTTGGATAGATAAAAATAAAATGAAGTTTCTTAAACAATGAATAATACATTTCCAAATAAATTGATTTTTGAACTGATCATATTTAATAAAACCTCAAAAGGTGTTTGTGAAGGAAAAGATACTCTAAATATTTAAAAAGGAAACGCGAAAAGATTCAACAACTGATAAAACCAAATTGTGATAGATGAAGAATTGGAATTTTACAAATAAAGGATCATGTTTATTAGTCCAGGGGCCAGCAGGGCCCACCGTGCACCCCGCCCCCGTGATTCTACATTTAGGGTACCAA
>VCCN01003229.1:2429605-2449554 GCA_006491835.1 Architeuthis dux
ATATATATATATATATCGTTAGAAAGAGAATTATATCCGCTTTATAACGCAGTATGTTCCCAATTTGTATCTGATTTATGAAACGGGTATTTTGTAAGAAAGGATTGTGGACATATCCTTTTCTAATTCAATCAACCTCCCTTTATTTAATTTTCTGAAATCTCTATAAAATATTGTCTGATTACTAAAATTATTTACTTTTCTATAAATAAGTCCCCGGAAAAATTAAATCAGTTAAAATATATTCAAAACATCTTCTGGAGATGTACAAAATATGTGCCGGATTGGAAAATAAATAATGCAAAAGTAAAATAATGTTTTGTTTGGAAAGTTTGTACAGTAGACCATCACTAATCCGGCACCATTGGGACCTGAGTTGTGCAGAATCACAGAAGCATTACTTTTAAACAATCACTAACCTTGTCATCGTACCTTTAAAATATCACATATATCGGTAAAAGTTAGATAATAAGGGAACAGAAACATTAGATGAAAAGCAAGTGAAATTTTAATGAAGTAATGTACTGTACTGGCACAGATAAAATAGAGAGTACATGTAAATGTACTGTACAGATAAAATAGAGGGTACACAGGTAAATGTACAGAAATTGAGTAACAAAAGACAGTCGAACACCTTTGCTTCTGAAGTGAAGACTAACCACATTCAGTCTCACCACACACTGCACGTGTAACGGACACATATGTATTTTTGCACTCACACACTCCGATCAACAAGTGAAACCACTTGACATACAAATTTTCCTTTGGAACACCCAGATTTTTATTCCGAGAAATAAAGTTATCTTGTCCGCCAGTGCTTTTAGATAACCAACCTTTCGTAACATGAAAATACGGTACTCGACTCGTAACACGATACCCTTTGTAGACTGGCAAAACCTTGTATATTGTCACCTTACATTGGAATTTTTGACGATACCCAGTTCGACAGTCACAGACCCAACACTCACCTCTTATTATAAGAAGACTGGATATTCTTGTCGCTTGGCAAATCCATGACGGATCCACCCTTTCTACAGAGACACGCCTCTCACATCTGATTTTGTATGTACACATTCATACACACACACACACACTCTAACAATGAAGAACTCTTTAACAGTTACTAAGTAGTAAACCTGAACTCTTTACAAGTATTTCTTCTTCTTCTCAACAGCTGAGAAATACCTTATTATATCTTCTGTAATAAATATACTTCTTATTATCGTTGCCAAGTATTTGTATTCTTTATTCGCATTGCATATTTTCCATGTGCAATCTATGCATTTTCATCCCTTTTACATGAAGTCCTTTACATCTACACTTTATTTACACACAAAACAGTAAGGCATGACGCTGTTTGAACCGATGAGGCCAGCCTTCACTATAGACAGACTCGTAGTTCTTTATGAAACACTCTTGCTTGTTCTGTCATCATATCTCCAGACAGTTCAACACTGTGATTTACACACAACTTAAACCATTTCATCAGTACTTTTTCTCTCTTTTATTATTTTTCTCACACATATCTGTTTCTTTGAGTCATTATCCACAAAAAAGTAGTTTATCTTTATTTTCTTTATATAGCACACTTTTGAAGAGCCAATGTTATAAGACTCACACAAGCTTTTCACCGATACACCATGGTCCAGTTTTTCAAGAGCTCAGCCTTATCTTTAATCAAGCATGTGTGGCTTTACAGCACGGGATGTACTTTCTTTATTCACTGGAGCCATAACTAGGGTTAATTAAAAGCAAATGATATTAATAAATGCAGGAAAACAAGCAGGAATCAGTTGCTTGTGATTACAAGAGTGTGCTAACAGGTGAGCAGATCTAGTGCAACTAAAACAATGTGCAGCAGGTTGGTGTAGTACATTTTAACCCATAAGAACCCACTGTGACACCAGTGTCACATATAATTTAATTGATCTGCACAGTCTCTTATATAATATTATATTTGATCCTTGATTTTAACTCATGAAGTGTACTAAGTGTCACATACAATTTAATTGATTTGCACAGTCTCTTATATAATATTATATTTTATCCTTGATTTTAACTCACGAAGTGTACTAAGTGTCACATACAATTTAATTGATCTGCACAGTCACTTATATAATATTATATTTTATCATTGATTTTAACTCATGAAGTGTACTAAATGACATCTACTGAACATCTTGGTGCAGTCATGTGACTGTGTCAAATTTTCCTCCCCATAATGTTCCTTCAAGTAGAAATGGGTCAACTACTTCAATTCATGACTGTAACACAAGAATATTTTATTACAATCTTACATATATTACTAACATATTTATTTCATTGATGACTGTTGTAAACAGTCACTGTGAACACCAAAACCAATTACCGGAGAATGTCTTCATCTAAAGCTGCAAGATGAATTGCAGTCAATTGCGTGACAGGCGGACGTGTTAAATACCATCCGGAACAGAAGAGAGTTTACGGCACACCGCCTGTATTCGTGAACAGAGGTAGTGTTTATTGTATACATGTGTGGGGTCACTAAAACTTAGTCTATAGGGAATATTGCTCCTACCATGTGGCTGTGAATGCTTTCCTAACTCGCAGAACTGTCTCGTCTGAACCTGCATACAACTCTTGCTCTGAACTTTCATGTCTGTGGATTTACCTACTGAACAAACTATTTGGTCTGTGGATTTGATTTCAGAACTATTTGGAAAAATTATAATTGACTGCATCGGACCCTTACCTAAAACCCATAAAAACGATCAGTACTGACTAACTGTAATGTGCGCTGCTACTAGAAATCCCGAGGCATTTCTCCTGAAGAACATTAGTGCTAAGAATATTGTGAAACATCTACTTAATTTCTCTCTCACCACAATAGGAATTCCTGAAGAAACTAAGATATTTTACCAGTGACTTGTTCCGAGAATTCCATAAAGAGTTAAAAATCTCTCAATGCTTGTCATCGGCTTACCAACCTCAATCCCAGGACTGTTTCAAAAAGTTGCATCAAACTTTTAAAACAATGTTAAAAAAAAGGAAACGGCTTCAGATTGAGACGAAAGTGTATCTTTCCTTTTATTTGCTTTGTAGAGAGTGTCCCAGGTGATCACTTGGTTATTCTTCTTTTGAATTATTATATGGAAGACATATAAGGGGTCCTTTGAAAGATCAGTGGTTCAAAGACACGTCTAGTCATCCTAAAATAACTGTTTCCCAATATCTTGACAATCTCAAAACTATACTTTAACAAGAAAGATAGCCCAGGCTAAACTTTGGAAAGGTCAAACTAAAATGAAAATTAGATATGAACTAGATATAATATTAACGCTTCAGTTTATTTTTAGTTTATTTCTAGAAGCAGTGATTTAATATCATTGCCATCCTCAGGATATCAGTATTTTGTTGCTAAAGTTAGTTTTCCTACCTGCCAACCCCTAGATCTCACCAGAATAATTAAATATCAAACCGTACTCTTATTTTGCAACCATGCGCCAACATCACACTAGAATTTAGAGATTAACAAGAAATCAAATGCTAAAATACAAAGTAAACAAAAACATTTTATCAAAAGATGCCAAACATAACAAATAGTTCCTGTGCGGTCCCAAATGAACCAACCAATACCGAAAGTAACAAATTCTCACTTAACTCAAACATTTAACATTCAATTTCTCTTAAATGGATCTCCTCCTCTTCTTTGCCCTTTCACTATGCTTTTACACTTTCAAATAACATCAACAAAACTTTTCAATTATTACATTCTTATTCTTTTAAATAACGATTTCAATTCTTTTTTGAAAAAATAAACAGAAAATTTCTCATCTCACACAAAACAAATAAAAACTAGCTTTCCAAGGGAAATTATGAATCACCACCACCCATATGTGTTGGTGGTGATCAATTAAAAAGTTGGGCTGCGATCACTAAAAAATGTCTGAATAATCAAAAAACAAGTGGCCACAAAATAGTGACCAATTTAGCATAAACTTACATTGAAAATTGAAAACCCCACTAAAACCCTATTTTGGAGGGGAATTTTCAAAAAACAAAAAAAGCATTTTCCCTATTCATTGAAGGGAATGTGTGTATGCTAAATTTCAAGTTACTACTATAAACGGTTAGTGCTGGGTGAAGTCCAGATACATAGATACATTTAAATGTGTGAACACATGAATAATATAAACCTTTGGTAGCAGAGATTAAAACCTAAACCTTTGGTAGCAGTGATTAATGAAACAAACCAAAAAACATACACATGGAAATATTAACACTAATCAAAAAACATGTAAATTTTAAATAACAGACGATTCCTTTCATACAGAAAATTCTCTACTTTACAATAAATTTACCATCACAGATTTCTTTTATCCCATCTGCTCAATATATTTGGCAAGACAACATGTAACCAACGTTTTAATCACTCTTAACAGATATCTACTATAATAATGAACAGTGTCATTTTTTTTATTTCAACTGCTTAACTTATAAACTGTGGTCAAGTGTAATAGTTATCCATTACAAGATAAAAGCTCTGACTCACAGACAGAACTGAGTTGCCATCAATCATAATAAAACACAAATTTTATTCAGCTATACACAGAACTGCAATGACTGAAATTCCCATGATTCGCAATTAATGGGTTAATATATTCGGCAGGAAAAGATTCATACATTTCTTTTGATGACAGCATTTAACCAACTTTTCAATCACTGTTAAAAGACATGGTCACATAATGTACCCTTCAGAACAGTAAACAACAGGAGTATTTCAGTCCAGATTAAAAAAGATCCTAAAAATAAAAAGTAGAAATTAAAAAAACATTGCAATCAGGAATCAAAGATTCTGCTATAAAACATAGACACAGTGTCATTTTTGTAAAAGCAATTGTGCACAAATGAATCTCTATACTGAGTATTTAGTTTATTTCATCAAAAGAATTTATCATTAATAATTTTGTGACACTAAGTCACTACACAAACTCTTTTAGAGGCCAAAATGAAGAGAATAAGTGAAGATGTTGTTAAAACAAAGAACAGATGTGTATGACAGTTGCACACAGGGCCAGTGAGAAGAAAGCAACAACATTTTACAACCAAAAAAATGAAGCCACAAAGTCTTTTGTTTTCAATATTTACATTTACCTATAACATGCTGCAGGGTAATGAACTCGGCTCACAATTTGGAGAGAGATACATAAAAACATCCATAACTATTATTTTAATGCATTCAAAGTAAAATCACAACTGAACCTGACTAGCCTGACACATGTTTTGTACCTAATGCCAAACACCTATGAAAAGCTTCTAAATACATTTTTAAAACTAGCATGTCTTTAGCCAAATTACTTGAGTTAGGTTTGAAAGGTAAATTGTGTAGAAGTTTACAGCTGCAAAGATATGAAGAGTATTTTTAATTCATAGACAGTGCAAGCCTGTCTTTACAAACTTGATCTCAATGAAAATACATGTCCACATTTTGCACAACATTATTCCTTTCTTTCCAGGGTTTATTTCAATATGTTGCACCAAATCTAACTTTTACAAAAAATAGAGATTGACATTCTTCACAGGAATATAGTTTATAATCAGTGCATATCCTGATGTAGGTTGTTATCTGAAAATGAAAATCTCCACTCTTTACAACATTCTCAAATGCATGTTTGCAAGTTTCACTAAATTTGACTTTCAGAAAAAAGAATGATCTACAATTCAGATATGTTTTCTCTGCAGTGTGTGTTTGCATATGTTCCACTAATCTTAACGTCAATGGAAATGAAAATTCACACACTTTGCAAGGATGCAGTTTCTCTACAATGTGTATTTGCATATGTCGTATCAAAACTGACTTTTGTGAGAAATAAGATCCACACATTTAGCAAGAATGTGGTTTATCACCAATGTGTTTTTTTATATGTTGTATCAAATGTGATTTTTGGGAAAAAGAAAATTCACACATTTCACAAGAATATGGTTTCTCTCCAGTATGTGTTCTCTTATGCCGCTTCAAATTTGACTTCTGTGAAAAAGAAATGCCACACACTTCGCAAGAATATGGTCTCTCTCCAGTGTGTGTTCGCATATGTTCCACTAAATTGAACTGAAAAGGAAATAAAGATCCACATACTTTGCAAGGATATGGTTTGTCTCCAGTATGTGTCCGTGTATGATATGCTAAATGTGACTTCTCTGAAAAGGAAGTGCCACACACTTCACAAGAATATGGTTTCTCTCCAGTGTGCGTTCGCACATGTCGCATCAAATTTGCCTTCTGCGAAAAAGAAGTGCCACACACTTCACAAGGATATGGTTTCTCTTGAGTATGTGTTCGTGTATGATGTACTAAAATTGACTTCGATGTAAAAGAGGAGCCGCACACTTCACAAGAATACGGTTTTTCTCCAGTGTGTGTTCGCACATGACGCATCAAATTTGACTCCTGTGAAAAAGAAGCACAACAAACTTCACAAGAATATGGTTTCTCTCCAGTGTGTGTTCGCATATGTTCCACTAAATTGAACTTTGATGGAAAGAAAGAGCCACATACTTCACAAGAATATGGTTTCTCTCCAGTATGTATTTTCCCATGTTGTACTCCAGTTTGTGTCCATGATTTTTCTGAAAATGCACATCCACTCTCTTCATAAGTATATGGCGACTTCTCTCTCATGTCAGTTGGGGAGTGTCTTTTTAACATTGAACTAGTTGAAAATGTAGATCCACAAATTTCAGGTGAATATTTCTTTTGAGTCATTTTTCCAGGTTTTCTCATGTGAAGTCACTAATAAAATTTTTATTCATTCAAGTTACTATGTTAAGAAATGATTTTCATATTGGTAAAAGACAATATTTCTTCATGCTGAAAAAAGAAGAAAAATAATTTAAGAAATGATAAGGGAATGCAACAAGGGAATTGTGTTGACTGAGTCTCAGTTCACACAACTGGTGTACATTTGATGTTTTTGGCAAATATCTACTATTAGAAGAGGTACTGGGTGGCCTAATGGTTATAACATGGAAAATGGAATCGACAAACCATGTTCAAATTTTGGCTGATGCTGCTTATGTTTACTTAGCACTAATGCTCTTGGGAATCCCTACATTATCCCACCACCAGATATCTGATCTTTGGCATGCCACAAATGGTTGGAGAAAAAAAATGAGTGAGTGAGAACCTGGGCCAACCACTCTCCCAGCATTAATAACTGTAAAATTTCTTACACCCCTTGTCAAACAATGGGGGCCAGCATTGCAACTACCTTGATATTCTTTTAACAGAAAATAAATTATCACATTACTAAATTTCTTTAAGATGTGAATATAATTCAAGCTACTGGGTCTTAGGCACAAATCCGTCAGAAATGTTTTCAATATATTTACATTAATCAGTAAAAAGAACATACAATTTAAGTAAGCCAATAAGACTAACATTGATAATTTTGTGATAAATTCAGTGAATATGTAAATTTTGTATTTGATATTAAATTTGAGACACAGGGTTAAAATGTAACCCTCTTATTAAACTACCATTCTTTTCTGCCCACTCTCTTCCTACCCTCTTATTAAACTACCTTTCTTTTCTGCCCACACACGTCCTACCATCTTACTAAACTCCCTAACCGTTTCCTTTCTTAAAGCGTTTCATTGTGTCTGTAATTATCATGGCCTACTCGTATCACCATGACAACAGAACGATTCAATTCACTTTCTTTCTCTCTCTTCCTACCAAACTAAATATTTTTTGGGTTATCCTTGCTTAACTGGGACTTTCAAAATGGCTAGCTATAAAATGGCTTCTGTTTAAACTTTAGTAATATGGCAACTTTCGTTTAATTTTTACGACTTATGGTTATGACATAATTGTTTAGTGTTACTGGCCTGTGGTGTTATGAGTCTTTTTTTAATTACAATTTACAAGATTTATTACAAGATGCAAGACAAAACAAACAATCGTTGTATAACGAAAAAACAATTTTATAACTGTTCGTAACCCACTTACGGAAAATTACACGTTGATAAAATAAACGTCAAAATCATATGAAACTTAATTTTTTCGTTGAAAAATGTTAGCGTCATTCGTAAGTTGAAAGATTGGCGAAATATATAAGATAAAAATTATTTGTGTGCACCTAAAAAAACGGAGATATTATTGAATCAAAATAGTGTAAATCTCTGCGCAAATGTAAACAACAAGTTTTTCTGTAGTAATTAGTAGTACATTTTCTCCTCTTTTTAATCATCCCAAAAACACCTAGATTTTAAAAATTTATTATACATCAACTACTGATCCGATCTTAATAAAATTTTTAATACTTATTAAATAAAGGATGAATTTTTTAAAAAATCAGTTTGTATTCCAAATTTCGGGAAACAAATATTGTCATTGTGATTAAAAAAATTCCCCATAAAAATTTGATTTATTTTCAATGGATCTGTCCGATCTTTTTACATTATTAAGTCAAGCCCATGAACATATAAATTCTGCTTCTGTTTTTGAAAAAGCTATATATGATTTTCCGTAAAAATCTTTTAATTTAAATAATTTAAAACTGCGAAGAAAAAAAATACTGCTCTAATTGCCAATATTTTGCATTCATTTGGTAAAATATGATTTATCACTATTTTCCATAAAAAGAGAAATAATCTTAGCATTAAAATCTTTTTTATAGAGAATTTTTAAGTTTTTACTGTTTTAAAATTTTTTATTTTTTACTCTGTTTCTGTTCTGTTCTAATCAGTTAAAACCTGTTCTCACGTGATGTACGGTAAGTAAATATATGTAAAAAAATGAAAACTGAAACCATGGGAGTTTTTTTTAATTATTATTTTTGTTGTGATTTAATTGGCCGATATTTTTCTACGGATGGACATAAACGTAAATTTTCATGTCAACAAAGAGGACACAATCTGCTTATTGACAAATACTGACTTCCGTAATAGCTTCTTATGCGGTAATTGGTTTGTGAACAGGTGCTAAAATGGCGGTAAGAAGAAGGTGTTGGCAGAAATTTGACCCCCTTCAACGTGAAAAAAAGAGGTTTTTATGTAGTTTTTGTTTTGGATTTAATTAAAATGTTTTATGTTTAGGATCTTACTGGGTCGAATATTTGATAAAAAATAGAACAACATTTTTTAAATAGGGTGTACCACTCACTTTTTGACAACAAAAAAAGTGACCTTTTGGTATGAGCCAAATCTCGGTCCAAAACAAGTCACAGGCAAGCAGCGAAAACTTTTACAATCAACTCTTCTTGTCCATTTTGTACATCCGTAGTCGATTTCGTCAATAGTTACAAATCGCACTTACCTAAAACAAAAGATTGCTTAATATCATTTATATTTTTCAAAATGCTATTTATATACAAGTTTGTAAACAGAAACATTCAGGATTATTTAATATCATTAATATTTTTCAACTTACCTTTCAATTGAAAAATTCTACCGAGAAAACCAAAAACAAAAAAGGGAAGGAAAAACCGCGGTAATTTCGTAAACTAAACTCAAAACTGTCGTCTGTTTTGAAGAAGATCTTTCCGAATTTGGTCGGTTTGTTAGGATTTCTCTGTCAATTTCACACAATTTCTCTATTGTTCGTTCAATAATGTTGAAGTTGAAAAGAATGACACAAAGAAAACACAATTAACAAATGATACAAACATCAAATTATTTTCGGAAAATGTTTCGTCCGATGAAAAAATATCAAAGGAAACCGTCAACCGGTGAAGAAAATCATTTCGTCCCTTTAAAAAAAGAATGGTTATCGTTCTCAGCATCAGTCATTTATTTAAACATTCCCAAGAAGTTTAATGGTTTCTTGCTGTTAAGATTAAAATAAAATCGAAAAATCTCTTCTTTGCTATTAAATAAATAAGTTTGTTTTCAATGTTTAGAAATCCGGAGGAAGTTTAGAGAAAACGTCAACGTTCTGCACATACATACAAGAAGATTGAATCGGACGAATAACAAAAATGTAATTTTAATAAAATTTAAGGACAATTGTTTTGATCATATTATTTTTTATCTTCTTGCCTCACAAAGAAATTAAATGTTTATTTACTATAAATTTCAGTCATACAATTTGGACAAAAATAATTTTAAAGGGTAGTTTTATTTATTAACTTAATTTGCTCAACCGAAACAAAAGAAGGCATTAATATTTCAAATGAAATGTACTTTTTCAATGATGTTAAATCTATAAATTGACTCATTATGTTTAACGTATCTATAAAAATAATAAGACCCATTTGTTCTTTAAAATACTGTAGTATATGTCAATAAAGTTGTCACGTTAGAAGTGATTGAAATCATATCACACGTCCTTTACTAGTTAACTTGATCAGGAGTTTAGTATGTCAATGGATTGTGTGTAGACGAGTTTTCCGTTATCTGATCTGTATTGGTGGTTTAAAAAAATGTAGCGCCTGACTGTCTGTATCGACGATTTATAGCAACTATATCTGTATTTTGAGTTTCTGCTGAGGCTGCTAAGATTCTAGACTGGTGTCTTGTTTCTTCAGTGTTTGTATGACCTTGTCTAGAGTTAGTTTGGATTCCCTTACAAGACGTTCTCTTAGGCGTAAATCGGAGATGGCACATAATAAAATATCTTTAATGAGACTATCGGAAATATCTCCGAATTCGCATTGCGATGCTCTGCGGCGGAGTTCAGTGACGTAGTTTCTTTGGAAGATATAGACCGTAGATCCAAAGCATTTTGACAATGCAGATAATGTGAACAACTTAGAATTTTTAGCAGACAGGTACTCAGACGTCACCCAAAGTCAAACTGTCAGGGTCCATCTATTTGCTTATATGCGAAGGATGTGTGCCTTAAGAAAGTTAATTTTTTTTCTCAGTTGGCAGTATGAAACGAATGTTTCAATTACTTTTTCTAGATTGTTCCTATCGTCATAGAGCATAGCAGGGGGGCAGGGGCGAATGGGGCAGTCGCCCCGTGCGCATGTGTGATGGGGCGCAAAATTCTTTTGGACTAAAATACCGGCAGCACAGGCAGTCGCCCAAGGCGCCAAGCGCTAGGGGGCGCCCCTCATGTGTGTGAGACAGTAGAACTTTCCTATTAAATTGGGAAATTGGAAAAATAAATTAAACAATAAAAACAGTCAAAATAAGAAAATTTCCTGATGTGAAATCTGGGTGCTCACAATAGCTGGGGCCTGGTAGGGAAGGTAAGTGGGATGAGGCGAGGTTGCAAAGGAATTTCTGGGCTACGTTTGCTGTCCGTTTTACGATATGCGTGGCCAGTTTAGCTACTCTGAATCTCTTCCCTTCGCCCCGCCCTCTTCGTGGACTTTCTGTTGCAATTTCCGTCGTACGAAACTTCTATAATTTTAGTGACCAGATCATATTTGCGATAAAGGATTCCTGGCTTTTACTTGACCTGACCTGATCATCACCAAAGAAGTGACCAATGAAACAATAAGATAAAAACAACTGGCGACCTTTTGTCTCGATCTTTGGAAAATCAGAAAAGTTTTCAGCCAAAGTTTTGGAAGAGATAAACCATAGATCCCAAGCATTTTGACAATGCAGATAATATGAACAACTTGGAATTTTTAGCAGACACGTACTCAAACGTCATCCAAAGTCGAACTGAAATAGTACAAGAGCTTCGTTCATGACAAAGAGATAATAAGCACTAGCAGTATGGCATTTCAAGTGTCGAGGAACTGACTATTTACCAACGACATGTGTTCCGTTTATCCTAACCTATCCACATTTTACCACATAACTACCCATAACTATAACTGCACAGTTGCAGGACGATTGCAGGGCGTATTTATTTTCGATTAATAATACAACAAACAAGTTATTGCGTTCCGGTCCTCCATACATTTTAAATGAATATCTGTATCGTATCGAAAAATTTAAATAATTCTATTAAAATCTCACAAACATTAGATTTTGTAACACTTTACATTTCTCGATTATTAAAACTCAGTTTTATTTAATAACAACGTTTCAGAAGTAATCATAGACAATAAAGAAATCTTTTAAAAATCAATTTTTGAGCAAATATATTTTTTTTTTGCACAACCGCAAAGTCTACAATATATTTTAAAAAGAAACCCGGAATAAAAGTCACATGAAGAAAAGTCACGGAACAAAGGTCACAATGTAGCGTTACACTCAGCTACCTAAAAAAAGCGTAATAGAAAGAAAAGTCACAACTTTGGTTTTCTGGGTAGGAAAAAAAGGAAATCTTTTTTTATAAAAATTACTTATTTTATTAAAAATATTACTTATGTCATTACTAAATAAATAAAAATATTACTTATTTAAAAAAAAAGAAGATTTTTTTCCTATCCGGAAAACCAAATGTTTTTAGGGGTGGGGGCGCCAAAATTATCTTTTCCCCCGGGCGCTGAGGACCCTTGCTACGCCACTGGCGGACAGTTCGACCCGGACAGTCCCCTTTTTGTTTTCTCTGGGTGCGCGCAAGGGAAATAATACAATTTATTTTTGTGGTTTTGTAAGCAAAAATTTAAAAATAAATACTACGTAAGTATTTGATCAAATAAGTTTAAGTATGTTTCTATCTTTTTAATTTCTTTCTATTTATTGTCCTTTATTTAACTATTATATAAAATTATTTTTCTATTTTTATGGTGATTTTTTTTATCAATATTTGTAAAACATATATGTATAACACAATATTCATAGAATAGAATGATATTTTAATATCATCACATAATAGAAAAGTAATAGAATCATACGATAGAGAGGAGAATAACAAGAAAATTAAAACCAGTAAATCATACTCAGAGTGCACCTGCAAAGAGAAAGATTCATGCCCGCTGGCAAACAAATGCACAACGGAGACTACTATATACTTAGCAACGATAACTACAAAAGAACAACCACAAAAAATAAAAGGTAGTGCGAATATTTGGTGGGAATCAATTTTAATGGTTCCTTACAAGCGGTACTGTTGTTTTCATATAAAGATGATGATCTTTATGTGAAACCAGTAGTACCGCTAGTAATGAACCATTAAAATTGATCTCCCCCACACACAGTAAGATTTAGGAAGAAGTTTAATGATAGCAAGAATATTTCCATTCTGTGCGGATCTGTGTTCAATTCTGTGCGGATTCACCATGGCAAGAGTCAAATCAGAGTAGTCTTCCTTGGATTCTCTCAAATTTTGCGACGTTTGTGATTTCATGGGCCAGTAAAGAAAACATAGCCCTAATCATAAAGAGCCTCCGGTGTGGCTTGGCTCTATTATAATAAAATTGATATTGTTTACACAAATAATTTCTATCTGAGAATTGTCAACAATCTTTCTTCTTTTCTTACTAATACAGAGATTATTACAATAATAATGACATATATTAGAAGTTTCGGACGTTTTTATTGACACGTGTGACGTATCGCTTTGTTGTCAAAAGTCTGTGAATATCTTTACTCTTATGTTCGGCTCACACTAAATAAATACAAGGGAGATAAATACCTAGAATTATCTCCCTTGCTGCCGTCTAAGTCATGACGGAATTGAGTTTCTGACCATGTGCTAGCGGAAATAAAGAGTGCACACAGTGTGCGAACCGTGAAAACAATGCTCTTGTCTTTTTCCTTTTTCCTTTGTTCTGTAGCGGGCACATATGTATTTTTGCACTCACGCACTCCGGTCAACAAGTGGAAAACACTTGACACAATTTTCCTTTGGAACAACCAGATCTTTACTCCGAGAAATAAAGTTATCTTGTCTGTTGGTGCTCTCAGATAACCAACTTTTCGGAACATGAAAATTACGGTACTTGACTAGAACTTCATACCTTTTGCAGACAATAAGTCTGGCAAAAGGATGTATCTTGTCACCTTACATTTCATCTTGGAAATTTGACGTTAGCCATTCTTTCGGCCAATGTTTCGACCAGCCACACATCCACCACTCATCTCTTACTATAAGAAGACCAGCTGTTCTTCATTCTTTGTTCAGTCAAGATTTGTCGCCATGACAAATCTATGACGGTTCCATAGAGACGCGCCTCTCACCTCTGATTATGTACGTACACATTCGCACGCACGCACACACACACACACACACACACACACACACACACACATTTCCATAACATCTTCAACCAACGAAGTAGTATACGAATACATTAAATGCATTCCTTTCTTCTTCTTCTTCTTCTTCTTCTTCTCATCAGCTAAGAACTACATTTTGTTATTTCTTCTGTAATAAATATACTTCTTATCATTGCAGAGTATTTGTATTCTTTATTCTCATTGCTTTGTTACCATGTGCAAATTTGCATCTTTGCACATGCATGCATTTCATTCCTTTTACTACTGTAGGAAAATACAGAGAAAGAAAGATTTCTCTTATGCGCATCGTTAACATTACCCTCTTTCTTTCTCTATTCTCATCAGCACCCTAGCTTTATTTACGGATAGTCAAACCCCTTTAGGCTCCTATTACTATTACTACTGCTGCTACTATTAGCTTCACCGTTAGAGATTACTACGCTATTACACCCTCATCATTTTTATTGTTTTCACCGTTCACCTATCAATCGAGTCAGATATAGATAACTTAATAAATGGAGTTAGTTTAATATTAGTAATAGTTATATCAACATTAGCTCCAATTTACAGTTCATTTTCCTTTTTCGGTGAGCCTCTCTCGAGCTGGGAGACACTAGATCTACAAGTGCTCAAAAACCTCAAATAATAACGAATTATATCTCTATTTACATTGAATCTGCCAAAAATATGTCATGATTACTTAGTAAATATTCTAAATTTACTTTATTAAAATATTTTATTTTACTACGTGAAACAACGTAATGTAAATATTGCCACCTCTGTCTAAAAATCAATTAGGGTCCTGTATAGTTTCAGCTAACAAGTTTAGTACTCGTGGCCTGTTTCTAACTATAGCATTCAATAAAGTTAATTGTAGACATTATGTTGACTGTGGGGAAAGTTTATTAATTCCACATCGAGACTATTGAGACAAGTAAGAAAGCTGGTATATACGTTTTCAACGGGTTTATTTACAAGAAGCGGGGGAACCTTTGTCTCTCCCGGTGTAGTCGCGGGTATCCTTTGTTTGTCTCTCGTTGTGTCCCCTGACCTGTCCTCCCCAAACCAGCGCGATATCCAAGGGCAGTAACTCTTGGTTACAGTCTGATATTCAAGGGAGGTCACTCTGCATGCATCAGGTATTGGTAGCAAAAAGAACTTGTGGTGCGAAGCAGTATTTGAAATATGCAATTAAACCAGCAAGTGTTACTTCAAACTGGATTAGCTAGAACAATAATTATATAATTAGAGTTTACAGATCTCATATTAAACATACTTGTTACTTTTTTAAAAATCCCATAGAATTATTATTGGATGGTTTTGAAATATTTTGCATTGTAGAGGTTTCCCATCTTGTAGATTCGTTAGAGGTTGAATGGCGTGGAATATATATTTTAATGGTGTCTGATTTGTGCAAGTTTGTTTTCTGTTTTGATGTTGTTTTCTGTTTTGATGTTGTTTCTGTTTTAGTGTTGTTTTCTGTTTTGATGTTGTTTCTGTTTTAGTGTTGTTTTCTGTTTTGATGCATGTACATTGGGATCTGAATTGGAATCATCATGTAACGGTCACAGACCAGTAAAATAGCACTAGCACTAGCACTGAAGGAGTAAATACAAATTATCTGCCCTTGATATCTACTACCGCCCCTTTCTTTCTGAAGCTTTTAAATTACCGTTATCTTGTCCCTGACGTCGCAGCCAATTCCACCAATAGGGAAGCAGCTAACAGCTCTTACAAGAATTAATGATATCAGGCTTACAGAAGTAGTTAAAGAGTTTTGGCGGGCGAATTCTTCCTCTCTGACCATTTTCGCTACTGCAAACACGACTCAAGGTAAGGTGAAATTTTAACCCTTCCATTCCTTCCATGCTTTCTTTTCTTTAATTTCTACAGTCTAGATATTTCTTCTCATTTTAAGGACTTTCTAAAAAAACACCCCTTTTTTCCTAGATACTTTTATCTTTCGGAGAAGTCGCACTTTCTGGCATTTTTATCGACCTATTCTTACGACAAAGGGCTGCCTTATCTTAGATACTAAATATAGCAGTATTATCTTCAGTGAGTGCTAGTTTTTACTCTTTTACATCTAACTTCATTCTTCATTTCGAGGAACGGTCACGGCGAGTATATTCCCTTTTTAACCCTTGTTTTTATTGTATATTAATTAATAAATACATTACCGGGTCGGTTAGAAAAGTGACCTGGTTATTTTAAAACTTTACGCCTATTTATTTTCTTGTCCTAACTATTTGTAAAATCCGTGCAAGGGACACAATTCGTGTCCTTACTAATTCTTACACGCGAGAAAAAGTATTTACGGAAATTCTGATTTAAAAGAACACAAGCATTATTCTCGGAACATACCTTAGAAAGTATATGTTCCAGGAGTTTTTGTTGGAAGATAATCCACACGTTACATCCAACAATCATATAAACATTAAGTCAACCATTTCCACTGCAGTTTTAAGAGTGTCAACAGTTATTCCTGCCCATTGATCTACAGTGTTACCAAAGGTTTTGCAAGGATTTCTGATCAAATCTCCTGAAACGCTGATAATTATTAATGATGATTAGTGATTAGGATATTAAAATATTTGTTTATTTCAAAGTTTGAAAAAATTGATTTTTGACACACTTTCTTTTCAAGTTTGGCCCCTCTGAGCAACGTGTGCGCATGAGCGCAGGAATTATTTAAAAAAAATTAGAATAGAATAATTATTTCTAAGTTAGAATCAAGAGCTGCATTACTCTTATCGCTGTCCTCAGAAACATTCACAGAGGGCTGTGGTTGTACGAACGGAGATGACAGACACGCGTGTATCATGTTGAAAAGGTTTATTTAAAAAGGGCTGGGCCCCTTATAACAAAGAATAGATAACGGGACAAACTGTAGCGTAATGCAGGATGCACGTGTCCTTGTTGCAGCGGGGTCGGCGACCAGGCAGGTTCATGGGGAAAAATGCCCCCACCGAACACGAGGGAGAGAGGGGAGAGATACATATAAAATACGGGAAATATACCATATCTTCCGGGTGTAGAGCTGAGGGCAAAAATGTAAATTACACAGAACGTCTTCGTCTTGAGAGAAAATAAAACATCTGTTATCAGATAAAATGGATTCATTTATTTCTGGAATCGCTTCTCGGATGCAATGACGGTTCGAATCCCAACACTTCAGCAAAGCGCTAATTTTCCTAAAATTTCGGGAGAAAATTAGTAGAAATATAATCATTTTCAATGAACAATTGATGGAATTGATCAAGATTATTAGGTAAATGAGGGTACATTGTTAGTCGATAATTTCTCATAGTTCGTACATTATTTTCAAAACTTGTCCTAGCAGCTGTTTCGGGTTCACTTCTGCATATATCATCAAAAACGTCTCTCAATGGTTGAACAGAATTCGCCGACTCAGTTTTCAGCCTTTTCTTTAGATTTCTCCTTTCAGAATTATAGGCATCCGGATTATGGTTATGTTCTCTTTGCAGACTAAGTCTGGCATTGCTCTTTTTATGATTGCTAATATAAGAACTAATTAGGTTTCATGAATCGTTTGTGTTAGGATTGATAGTTTAATTATTGTTTACTGTAAATGAATTTGTCGGCTTTCGTATTGTTGATTGATTGATTTGCAGCTTATTTTATTAATCGCCCACGATCAATTGTGGGTCCTTCCCCGAGTTTTGCAGGGGTTTTTCGGGCCTCGTTGTAAAGACACACTTTTTGCCCGCCAAAAAAGGGGGAAAGGAATCGGTGTATAAATTCGAAGACTTTCTTTCCTTCGTCAGTTCCAGAAAAAATTCGTTACCAAACGGATCTTTCGCTGGACACAAAGCGTTAGCCGTTATAATTCTGAACTCACATTTAAAAAAATACATTTCACACGCTTACACACAAAGCCCTACACTTCTAATCTTTTATTTCTAAAATCACCATTGAAAAGAATTTCAAACAGTGACTTCTCACAAGAAGTAAAGAACTTTGAATCAGTGTCTTCCTTCGAGAAGTAAACTTTATCCACGCCTCCAAGACGAGCGAAGACCAGATAAAACCAATAACAGGCGGACTCCTCGCCGTATGAAATGAAGTATTTTATGCAACACTTCCTCGTTCCATCAACAATTGAAGAAAAAAGGTAAGTTGATTCAATTAAATATACTTTGCGGGAGCTGCACATTTCTTTTACTCAAAAACCACGTAACATAATTTTATTCCTGATATTCTTGCGTTCAAGAACAACTAAGTAACAATATATTTGTTACAGAATTAATTTGGGGAATACTAAAAATTCCCAACACTAATGCTAAAATGCATGCCAGGAATATGTTTTTACTAGATTTATATGAATAACAACAATTTTCACACATAAATAACTTTGATCACTTTCTGAGACCTTCTGTGTATAGTGTATACATGTTCGGCATTCACCAGATGTTGGTCCATAAAAATATATTTTAATATTTATTGTCAATATTGACATTTACAGTTTACACCTTCTTAAGAATTTAATGTCAATTTGAGAGACTCTATTATAACAGGATATAAGTATGTATTAAAATATCAGATATATTTATTCTGAAAGAACAATCCCTGATAAATAAGCAGAACATCTAAATTTATATACTAAGAATAGTAAATTTGATTAGACAATGTGGAAAAGAAAGATTGAGAAAAGCGTGTTACGCCACAAACTTATTTATGAAGATAAATCTTTATGGATTTCGTCGTCGTGAAACGACATCATCAGAAGAGAATTGAACATAGCAGGGACGTGCGACATTCCATGTTGGATAGTGGAAATGAAGCGAGATAAAATGTGTTTTTCATTTCCACTACCCAACATGGAACGTTGCACGTCCCTGCTATGTTCAATTCTCTTCTGATGATGTCGTTTCACGACGACGAAATGCATAAAGCTTTATCTTCCTGATAATACATATGTTTGAGACGTAACACGCTTTTCTCAATCTTTCTTTTCCACATTGTCTAATCAAATTTACCATTCTGTCGGATTCCCTTACACCCACACACAAACATACCAAGAATAATCAAAATATGCACCATTGTGTAAGGTAACACTTCAAACAAGACAAAACCTTAGTTGCTGCTAAATTAAACTAAAATGTTAATTGCTAAATGTCTGGAATTTCATTTCGTAATGAAACCAAAGATTTAAAACGTTACAAGTAATAAACTCATCCCAGAAATATTGAATATGTACTAAAATTATGCAAATATCATTAATAGGTTAAATGGTAACCATTCACTTTGTCTAAACCCAGTTCATCTAAACTATTATAATAAGTACTAAACCAGAATTTGTCAACGATTTTGTGTAAAGATATTGAAAATAAACTGTTAAGACTGATTATTGAATTGTTGTTGAGTTTTAAAAAAATCCGAAAAAAAGTGACATTTTAATTGCTTTATAAGTATGGCCAAACATTTCCACAGGGATCTCATCGTATGAGATAAATAAGCCTCAAACTTGTATAAAATATTATTCTATCGTCAAAATCTGTGTGTCGTTATTAAGAAGAAAGATTGGGGAAACATCTGATATAAATATTCTCTGGGAAAAATATACAGAATCGGAGATATTTCAGAAAATCTACAGCATGAAAAGTTGTCCATTTGTAAACATCAAAATTTTCCGAAATTTCTGTAAGGTAAAATGTTATTTCTATATATTAACAGTGTCTTAACAATATAGCATCTAAGAATAAAACAAAATAATATCCCTGGGTATCTTTAAAAACATGTTTTATTTTATTAATTCTGTAATTTCCAGTTTTAACAACAATAAAATCGTCATAGAACAAAAATCCGAAAAAAATCATTACGTAGTATATATATTTCATTTATAAAATAGATTTACCATAATGTTCTTCATCCATATGGCA
>VCCN01003230.1:107435-118091 GCA_006491835.1 Architeuthis dux
TCAGATTCTTTTACCATTTGTACCATATTGTTTTCAAGTATTCTATTAATGTAGATGCCAAATACTTGAGGACAATATGGTACACTACAAAAAAGCTTCATGTTAAATAAGATCTTCAATTTGGGAACTGAGATTTTAAATCTATTTAATAACAGATAGATACTATTTGCCCAGTGTAGAATTTTGCTTGTATGTTGGCTTGTGCATGACATATATACGCACAGACAGCAAATACCAAGTTTAAAAGCATTCAAAAATTGAAAAATGAATAACGTTCATAGTTTTTCCCTGATATTGAAAATGTCCGGAGTATGGTTGAAAGTGCTATATCACAAACGTATGAAAAAGTTTTACATTTATTGAATCCAGACAGACATTTAATAATAATAATTGCATTTATAGAAAGGGCCCTTTCTCGGGAACCTCAGTACTCAAGCCTCCACTGGATAAAATCACTTGAAAACATGTGCAATCAATTGCAGTAAAAATATAAGGCCTATTAAAGAAGAGTAAGAAGAAAGTGCAACTTTTTACAAAACACGGGGCAGGAGCTACAGTTACAAAGTGTATTTATTTATTGAGTTCAGATAATTAAATTCTAGAAACAAGAAAGGTTTTATTTTTTATTTAAAGCTTGCTAATGTATGTATGTTCTGGATATCATAGGGTAATCGATTCCAAAGTCTGGATGCTATATAGGTGAAATTCCTGCGCCCATGAGTCATATTCATAAAGACCAGTTCTAAAATCAAACCATCTAAATATCGGATGTTAATAAGAGCACAGAGTTCATAGGGGCACATATCATGCAGACATTTGAATAAATTTTGAACACAACTCTTTTTTCTATCCGAAGCTAATGTACACACATTGACTCGCATTTCCTACGTTCCAAAACTAACTGAACAGCGACATTTTGAACTTGTATGTACACACAAAGATTTTAACTGAAAAATTAAAAAAAGAAATCCTTGCTTATTATCTGTAATCAAACTTGTATTGATGAAAGACTGCTGTCTAAATACACTATATATACACAGACACATACACATGTTTATGATGTCTATGTGTGTGTGATTATGAAATGCTTGTACACATATTTAGAATAACAAAATGAAATGTTGGCTGATCCGGTTAAAGAATTTACTGACGCAAACAAAAATATAATATAATGTTTTAACGTCACAAAAAGATCACATGTTAAATAGGGATGAAAAATCTTGTGTCCGTGGCCCCACCGCCCCCACCACCTCCACAGTCAGTGTTTCTAGAGCTGCACAGATTTCGATGTGAAGTGTAAACATATGAGATACATACAACTTACAGATTTTAAAAGAGCAGCAGTGCATTGTCTGTTTGTTGACATTGTTTGACAACTCAAAATTCAACAATATTCTGAATGACAACTTTAACCTGCAAAGAGTGTTGATAGTAGATTTTGTAGTATCACGTATCCACAGTGCAGATTCCCAGAGCGTGAACATAATATTTTAAATCGGACTTTGTTTTCCTAAATGAAGCAGTCAACTTTCATGTCAGTTCCTTTCAGCAAAATCCAGCGCACACAAACGAAGAATGAACATCAAACAATATCCGACCAGTTCCAACTATACGCACCAGTACAACAGACAAGTTGTTTGCATATATGGGGTATCATCAAACCCCATTATATAACACTTATATTTTCTACCTGTTGTGATATTTTGAATTTGAGACACCAAAACCTTCCAACTTCTAATTGGATGGGCATTTATAGTCAAATACACTAGATAGTCAAATACAGTAGATAACACAAAAATGCAAACTCACTCAGCTCACGACCAACTAAAAGAGAAAAAATCTCCTTGGGTTATAACCAATGATTTTGTCTTAAATTGCAGCAGCCTCAGTTTTAACTCTTAAATTCATACAAATAGAATATATAGAATGGCGATTCCAAGGGAAATAACTTCTGATTAAAATTATCCCCCTTTGAACATTTGGTGAATTTTTTTTCTATTCAATTTAAAGAAGAGTTCCACCATTTTCTATGCTGTTCATTAAAGAGTTCCACTGTCATTAACAAGCGGTTTCAAGCGGTTTATGAATTTAAGAGTGAAGCATACAAAGGCCCAATCGCTTAAGGCAGCTTAAACTGCTATTGATTTTTTTCAACATGGCAATCCAATCAAATTGATATTTAATGCTTCAGGGTTGAAATAAGAAGGTGTTGTTATTAGATGGGGTTTAATTAAAACAAGGTGGTGTGGGGGCGGATGTGGAACAGTTATTGATACGGGATCAGTGAACCCGGTTTGAATTCTGGCTAAGGATGTTTAAGTGCACTTCTCACTACCATTCTTAATAATGAAGGCAATTAAAGAATGGTTGTGCAACTTTTTTTTGTTTAATCTCAAAAAACTGGAGAAAAAAAATTCGGAAATTATAATTATACAAAGTGCAAATTTAAATGAAAATTCCTAATTACTCTTTTATTTTAATGACTTTTTTCCATCAATCCTAAATAGGAATCTAATTACAGCAATCTTTGACCCTACACAAAAGAATCCAAATCCTTACAGGCATGATGGCTTTAGTCCCAAAAAAGAAAATTCCTCAAGTTTTAGAGTGAACAACTCTGTCAGCTCCATGACTAAACACACATTTAAAAAAATGTCACTAACACAAGAGTCGTTGGTTGTAATATATGTATTTAGTAAACTAGGGTGAGTACAGTACATGACCAAATAGTGAAAAAGGAGACAGGAAGAGTGTATAGCATCAATCTTCCAAGCAGGGATATCCTGCTTCCTTTGAAAATCAGCATTCAAAATCCTGGTTTTTAATTCAGCTGAAACATTGACCACTTGCACCAGTGATGGAACACAACTACCTCAGTCACCAAGCAAGTCAAGTCTGGGTCTTTTACATATTTAAGCTTTGCTTAGTCTGGCACAAGGCCACAAGTGTAGAGCATCTACTGAGAATCAAATTTACTATGGTAGTAATAAACTGTAAAATTAGTTTGCTAACCATTGCTCCACGGCAAGCCTTATTAAGCTTAGATTATTCAGGTACAGAACCGCAGTAGTAAGGCAACCAGTCTGCAAGATTAGCTTGCCAATTATTGTTCCATGACAAGCTGTCTATACTCATGTAGGTCTATTTTAAGTGTTTGTCCTCAACATATTTGTTGCTTAGATTATTCAGGCAACATGTCTACACTAAGCTTAGCTCAATATGGTACAAGGCCATAAGTGACATGTCCTAGTCACAGAGCTATTTCTTAATTGCAGCCAGCTGACATGGTCAATATAATTGTAAGGCAGTGAAAGAAAAACAAGAGTATAATAATGCATCTACCTCAGCAGGGAAGGTACTGTTTGAGGAACAGATGCCCAGTGCCAAAATAAGTAACATCAGACTCTCAATTGTAGTCAGGACTATCTTTTTAGGTGGACTCATATTCAAACCGCTCTTTAAAAAAAACTGTGATTCCTTGAAAAATGCCTGTGTCATCCTGGTAAGTATTGCAGACATCAGGGAATAATTTAATCTCCTACTACTGATATCGAAGTGCAATGTGGCGTAGCTATTACCAGCACCAACACCAGTACCAGTACGTGGTGCTAGCTACTCCATCCCATGAAACCTACTTGCTACAGGAACCGCAGCAGCATCACCCCCAGCAACTGCCTGCTGGCATGGTGTGGTTGCAGCCCTATGCTCCACCATTAGGCTGCACGAATAAAACAAAACAAGGGAAATTATGAACCACCACCACCCACATATGCTGTGTTGGGGTGATCAATTAAAATGTTGGAAAAAGGGGTGATCAATGAATAAGTTACTTCTCCGTCATAAACTTACATTGCATATTAAACCTCCCTATAAAAACCTATTTATAGAGGAATTATCAAAAAACATTTTCCCTACTCATTGAGGGGAGTGTCTGTACAAAATCTCAGGTTTCTACTATGAACGGTTAGGGCTGGGTGAAGTCCGGATACATAGATAGATACATCGGTACATATAAATATCAAAACACATAAATAACCTAAACCCATCAATAAACCAGTGTTGTGGGTAGTGGTGATTAATATTAATTCAGTGATGAAGTACAGTCTCATGAATGGATCTCAGCTGCCAAGTAAGATACATTCAATTTAGGAGTGAGACTTTGCATTAACACACATGCACACTCACTGATACAGAGAAAGCACCATTTATAAAATAGATATAGTTACCTTACTGAGTGAATCTTCAACTGATTGCAAGCTATTGAATGATGGAAGTTCAGCAGAAGATTCTTGACTATAATGCAGCATGAGTTCTTTACAAGCCAAAGATTTTATAAGCATTGTACCGTTTTGAGAAGGCAGGAAAACAAAATATCCCTGTGGTTCTTCCAGCTTGGAGTGCTTTATACCTGTTTTTCTCGCAGGAGGAATTATTGCAGACTCTGTGTCTTGTGGTTCCAGGCAGCCGATGAGGACATTTTTCTAAATCAGAAGCAAAGATAAATAATCATAATAATAGTATTAAAGAATAGAAATAAATAGCAACTAGCATTCCAGGGGAAATTATGAATCACTGCCACCCATATATGCTGTGTTGAGGTGATCAATTAAAAAGTTGGAAAAAGGGGTGATCAATTAATAAGTTACTTCTCTCACCTTTTGTTGGGCACTAAAAGTCCAAATTTTCAAAAAAAACAAGCATAACCGCTGCTGGACACAAACTAAGGGACCAATTTATCATAAACTTACATTGAAAATTGAAAACCCTCAAAGAACCAATTTCTTTTTTTTTGGGGGTTTCAAAAAACAAAAAAAATCTTTTTCCTTATTTCAAGTTTCTACTCTGAACAGTTAGGGCTGGGTAAAGTCCGGAAACATAGATACATACATGTAGATACATATAAATGTCAGAACACATGAATAATTTAAACCCAGAATAAACCAGTGTTGTGGGTAGCAGTGATTAATAATAACAACAATAATATGGGGTCAGCAAGAATACTCAGGAAGGTACTGGAAATATGAGACTAATGACCTCCAGCTGTCATAACATAAGTGTTAGAAAAGTGGGGGAAAGTTGGGACAGTACAAACCACAGCACTGTGGTATGTGATATGTGAAGACGCTGAGAGGAGGGCTGGTGACCTGAGGAGACAATGTCATACTGTCTCCTGCGATGACCACCAGAGATCTGGTGTGAACATGCAGACACAAGAAGAAGAAGATTGCAAACAAAGCTAAACAGTAGAAATTTGATAAAAGAGATGAACAGACAGGTAGTATTGTTGCATAACAGTTGTTACTTATTGACTAACATCCTGCATGCAGTTCAGTGGATGCAGGACTTGCACAGAAGAAGACTAGACAAACGCTGTGTTTGAAAACAAGGAGTCTAAACTGTTTTTATTTCGCCGTCAGGTCTAGTCACGTGAGACAAGCACAGACATAACAGTTTTCAAGACATATATCAACAAAGCATGCAAGACTTGTTTGCAGAATAAGAGAAAGAGAGGAACTGATGAACTCAGGATATCTGTTAGTCACAGGCGCTTGACTTCATGTGGCCCAAAGGCCACGTGCATCGAGTCAACTGACCGTCTCTCTCTAAATGTCTCTGATTTTCTCTTTCCTACTTATTTATGGTCAATTAAATTCGACCCCAGGCCTGAAGGCCGGAGTTGGCCGGCCGAAGAGAACTGACCGTCTTCTCCGGAATTTTGATTTCTAACTCCCCAATTTTAAAATTAAAATCTAAAAGAAAACATTTTCTTAGCCAACGTGCTCTGATTCGCTCCACCATCCCACATGACACTGTTAGGGTGTTTTTCCCTGCCCCAAAATTGTCAAACTCTCATTCATCAATGATATCAGTATCTGTCACCTTACCAGAGGATATTGCTAGAGATCTCTGTGGGGGTGCCAGTCTAGGTGTCCAAACGTAGATTTTCTGTCTCTTTTTTGGCTAGATAATCTGACCCCAGGTTGAATTCAATTATGTGTGTGTTTTACCATTTCGGAATCAAGCGTTGGAAAATCTGATTCAGTGGATCAAAACTGACCATACCTAGTTGTGTACATAAACATGTATACACACAACATGATAGAGCAGAAAGTGAATTACCATGCTATACACCCCAGAGATGACACCAAATGTAAAAAGAAAGGAAGTAGGAAGAGGACTCCCTAGTATCGAGAACAGTGTTTTAATGACCATAATTGCTGTCATTCTGTTAGATTCACAGCTCTGAGCACTGGCAAATCATTTCTGACCATGACCTTGTGCCATCCAGAGTTGCCTGCTCCCTGAATCAAAGTCATCAATGATTATCACATGTATTTTTCTTGACTATTGTTTTTGTCTTTGTTATTTCCATCTGATATATACTTCAGCCAGGATTCTGAGTTAGATTAGGACAGGGGTCCGCAACCTATGGCCCGCGGGCCAAGTATGGACCGCAGCCTAATTTCTTCCGGCCTGCTGATTTCATCGAATGTGACATTGCATACAAAGTTTTCTTGTTTTCTTTATCTATCTTTGGTTAGAGAACAATAAAATTCAATATTGAAAAATAAATAGAGTCCTCAAACGAATCAATGTTTTATAGCTAAGAATGTTTTAACACTATGCATTCCTCTGTTCTATTAATATACACAAACTTTGAACCATAATTTGACAATATTTTGTCCCCCAAAAAACAATTTCATTGTTTTCATTGATAATACATAGAAGTTTATGTAGGTATATACTCCTATAATGAAAAACATTAAAGTAATTTTTTAAAAACCAAGATGATGATTGTTTCATTTTTTATTCGCTTTGGCCTGCAAGACATAAAAACATTTCTAATCCAGCCTGCCTCCAAAATAAATTGCCGACCCCTGGCCTAGGACATAGTTCAGAAAGTTAGAGCAGTAGATGGATAGTCCACATATATAAAACGCAATGTGTATCCATATATTTCTTTGCACATGTGTATAACACTTTTAAATGAGCACACAGATACAACACTCTGATCCTAGGCAGAAGTGCCGGGGAGCAATACTTTGTTCCTATGCAAAGCGCACAGATATTCTGATCCTAGGCAGAATTGCTGATCCATATGTGAATAATCCTGTCATTTTTTAAGGATACTATGCTAGTTTCATTATGATTTGAATCCAAATGTGAGTTATGACTTACTTAACTAAGTAAACTAGTCACTAGAGATATGTTGTACATCCAATTAAATCTAAGTCACAAAACAAACAACATTTAAATCACTATTGAATAATTATAGCGTTTTATGTATCATCTCCAAATAACTTTAATTCAGGAAACCAGCATAGACCCAAAATTCAGCAAAAGCCAGACTTGTGAGCGCCATTGTTACTAAAAATAAATTACCTGCATTCATTTAGAAGAACGATGACCCTACAATGACCAATCGCATGGACGTGGGGGACAGCAGACCATGTCACTAGAATTAGTGAATTTTTGGACAAAAGAAAGTTTAGAATCAAGCATTATTCTACACCGAAAATCTGAATTTGTGTAGGAGCCTAATTAACTGAATTTCTGCCAATTTAAGTCCGCCTTCACTGCGATCTGAGTAGTCCACCTTCACTACCAAACAGGGCACGGCTGTTGCTCACACAAACACAGACACAAGTGTTTCACCCTTACTATAACGTTGAAGACAAGGCAAAATCTTTTGAGCAGCAGACCAAGAAAAGTATTTACATCTACACACATTTTGAAAAGGGATTTTTGTTCAACATGTAGCAGAGCGGTTTGGTAGGGAGGTAGTTAATAGAGATAAAGCTTATATGCAACGTAGTACAAACAGAGCAAAAGTGATTATATGAAATTTGGCTTGGAAAGGTCTCCCTGGAAAGTAGGTCACCTTGGGATTGGCATAACGGGTGGATTTGCTGTGCCCGGATTGGCGGAGTGGGAGCATAGGGAAACTTTTGAATTTTGGGGGGAATTTTGAGGAGAGTAGCCACTGGCTGACGACGTGGAAGATCTTAAACCATGTGGCTGCTACTACATTGAGTGGCGGCAGTTGACAACGGGACATGAAGAGAGGTGGCCAGGGATAGAATGGGGATGTGAGGGGTAGATGTAGAATACAGTAATTTTCTTTGTGCTTTCGCATTTTATCGGGCAGTTTATAAAAACTGCAAAAAATCGAATTACTAAAACCCCAATATTTTGCATTGCCTCATTATCTTTCGATATGACCCACCTTCCCATTTTCAGCTGTGACCCGAAAATCTGGAGGACCCAGGAAAGAACCAATGACTGCAGTCTCGTCAAGTACCAGAGTTTCCACAATAGTATTTTGACGGTGCACCACACAGGTGCATCACAGTACAAACACACATATACATTCTCAAAGAGACATTTGCATATCTTACTCATTCACACAACAACTTTCACACACAAAGAGACAGTTTCATATTTTACACTTTTCTCTCTTTAACAAATCATACAACATACAAATTATACGAACATTACTTTTACCAAATTAGTTAAATAAACTCTTGTTGTTTGTTGATATCACAACTCATGGAGTTGTGTTTTTTATAAATTGTAGATGCAACCCTTTCTTCCCTTATATATTCTGGAAAACAAGGACTGTATTAAGTTGCTAAAACTAACCAGAAAAAGAGAAAAACTATTTATTTATCCAAATGCTTCCATTTCCTATGACCTTTCTAATAATATTGTTTTTATTGCCAGAGACACAACTTTTAAAATAAAAGCCTGCAATTACAAGACAAGCCCAAAGCCGGAACAATTCATCTACAAAAGTTATTGTAATCAATAAAGGCAATTAACTTTCGAGGAGAACTGTAATCTTTACTTGGAAGAGAAACTGAAATAACAAAGCTAATTATAGAATAACATTTTATTTCATTTTTCATTGGAAATATTCCAAATTGGATAAAAGTTGACCGCATGGTTTTATAGCCAAATCTGCACCTATGACTTTTGGAATCCTTCTATTCTTGACCTCAACTACTGACCAGCTTGAAATCATTGTTGGGTCAAAGATCTTCACAATCAAAATAACTATACAGGAATACCTTGAATAGTGCGGTTTTGATTAGTGTGGGTTTTGATGTAGTACAGTAAGGTATTGCAATACAAAGTGATGTAACTAAGTATAAGCTGAAAAAGAACACATTGAATTATAATAAGACCTTGAACAGTGCCGTTTTGAATAGTATGGATGATTTTGGAACAAATTAACTGCACTATTCTAGGTATACCTGCATTTGCTAAGCTTATCCTAGTACATCTCCAGTTCTGATCCGGATTTCGGAAGAGAACTGAGGCTAGGAAGATTGTGTTAAGCCAGTCTTTCAAGTGGAGCGGGCCTGCATGCCTTGAAAAAATAGCACTTGAAATCCTGGCTCTTTACCTGGGCTCATCTTGGAAATGTATTGTCTTCCTTTCCCTAAAATTGTACTTACCAACTTACTTGGTCAAAATTCACCAATGGGAAGCCCCTAAAAAGGGTCATGTGATGAGACCCTAGCTGGACGAGGGAGATTCAAAACCAGCCAACAGCCTCTTTTTGCTTCTGGACTTCGAAGTGAACACATCAACTGTTGGCTTCGGCAACAGTCCCTTAGGGATTTGTGGCTGTCACTTGAGGAATTATCCAATCATTCCAGCCGGTCCCTTTTACTACCACAGCTAGCCAAATATTGACTATTACAAAAGGCCAGCTATTACAAAAGATGCTGGCTCCTGCTAAAACACACGCTTCCTATTTTCTCACTACATGGCCAGAAATGACCTAACACCAAAACAGTTGTCAGACAAACTCTGCACTGGAATCTGGAAAAATAACTTTTTGCCTCAACGATTTAACAGACCATGTGGAACTCTGCAACTGCTAACAATATACTTGTCTCAAAAAAGAAACAGCAAATCCTTCCAGCAAAATGAACTTTCTATACTACAGAGAACAATGAACATTGAACACCTGTTAAAACGAACTGCTTTTAAAATAAAAGTTTCCACACAAATCCCCTCCATTCGCAACAGACCCAACTCTTTTTTCTCTCTTCATACCATTTTTCCGTTCTTTATCACTGTTATTAAAAGATCGGATATACGGAAAACCAAATATTTGTTTGCACTGTTTGTTTTTCTCTCACACATTCAAGTCATAGTGACCCTAATTGTTATTAAACACTCAAAAAATCCAATCACTGACTGACATTAACTTCCCCAAAGTGAAAAATGTTGTTTCTTTTAGATCGACCTGTATGCTCCAATGAAATGCACTTCCTAACATCAAAGACACACCAGCTTCCATAATGTACCTATAATTTGTCCTGTGAAGTTTTGGGAGAATAAAATTAGGTGTACAGGTAATTATGGAACAATCTTATACACACCTAGTAAGTTTTCAATGTTTATCTACGGGAAAAAAATGAGGCTTGTTTAAGACTGTGAAAATGGTAATTGATAAATCAAACACCTGAAGTAAAGTAGTATTTGACAAAATAGTGTTACCTCTTGTAAGAGCAAATGACACAAAGCCTGGAAATTCTTTTGGTTTTTTTCTAACTCATCCCAGTCAATTTTCCAAGAAGAAGTGGGCACAACAATGTACGGCTGCAAAGAAAGAAAGAAATAGAAACACATTTGTTTGAT
>VCCN01003230.1:137069-160144 GCA_006491835.1 Architeuthis dux
TTTTTTTCTTTCCCCGCTCAGAATCCATATAGCGCCTGCAATCCCAGGGATTGAAAACAGATTTTCTGCTTGTTCAGATACTTATGAGCAATACTTTTTTTATCAATGATAATTCATACATAAAAAAGTATTGTTCATAAGTAAAGCATTTTCAAGAAATTTAGCATTCAGAACCACAAAAATGACTAAATGCATGTCTTGTTATGTTGATTGCAAAAATGTTGCATCTAGCATAATGTTCTTGTCTTTAACTCTCAAAACCGAACGATTAGGAGTAAAATAGCAGTCTGTTCAAATACTTATAACAGGTACAGTACATCAAATAATTACTTTTTAAAGTTTTAATTAGTAACCTGCTATCCAGAGTGTGTGAAGTTTTAATTTGAATCATATTGCTATAATAATTTTCAAATAAAAGCAACAGCTGTTTCTCCCAAGAGAGAAAAATGTACCAAAATAATTACTTTTACTATGCATTTAAAAAGATCATTAAAACTTTGATTGAAATTTTATAGCAGACATTAAATCATCACTCGCCAAAGTGACACTTATAAGAATCACAACTTCTTTGTTTTGCCAAATTCATGTCTGCTTTTCATGTATTAATTTCAAATACCCAAGATGATAATCAGACTTTTCAAATTGATTTAAAGCCTCATTTTTATGACACATATTTTGTATCGATTGACTTTTGTCAAACTCTTACTCTGGAGTCGGCTTTATTTTCCTCTGGTAATGACAATGACTTATAGAGGATGAAAAGATGGACGCTCATTTATAGAGGAAAAGATGGGCGCTCATTTATAGAGGAAAGAAGTCTCCACAATATATATGGGTTGGCTTCTGTGAGGATTGATTGATTTGTTTAGAAGGTATATCAACCATTGATGGGTCATTTAATGCCAAAAGCAGTTTTTAGATTTTTAGAGGTTATTTTTTTTTTAATAGAGTCTTGCGACTTTGGGGAAGGGTTATTTTTGTTTCTAATAGAGTCTTGCAACTTTGGTGAACAGTTAATTTTTGTTTCTAATAGAGTCTTGCAACTTTGGTGAAAGAACAGGTGGCCCCTGTTGGGGGGGGGGGATGCAGATGGCACATTCTAGGCCCCAGCCGACAGGACCGTTCTGTGAGGAGATGACGCCCTACTTTATAGGGTTAAAGGAATTTCTCCAAAGTTTAATACTGGTTAAGGAAGGATATTTTGGCTCAGTCCATAGTCAGAAAATGGTCAGATCCCCTATTAAAACACGACCTGCAGAATGGAAAAGATATTTTTTAGTTTCCATGCAACTCGAGCCCTAAGGAAATAACAACAACCTGTAAATAAAGGAAAGAAAAGGAAGCGCTTAAATAAACGAAACGTTTATTCATTCAACGAACAAAGAAGAACTGTATGTGAGAGTGTTCATTATGTTTTCGTAAGGTATTTGTTAATGCAGCTGTATGCAAAAAGGTTCATTATATTTTTGTGTTGGTTTTATAACGGTGAAAAGGAAATGGGTAAATGTTCTTTTAAAAGTTCATGGTGATGTGGTGTGAATGCAAAGTCCAATTTAGTTACTCACAGTTCGGTTGATGGTTCTGGCTACTCAGCAGGGACAAGGTATGGAAATCCAGGCCTGACAAGGTAAGGAAAGAAAAACACCCGGAACCTACATTATAAAAGCGTTGCTTCCATTGAAGAAAAATTGATTTTTACCACCATCACATTCGGATAGTACACATGAAGAAGGCAGGAGAATGGATCGGCCGAAACATTGTGTTAACAACGCAAACAACAAGAAGGAATTCAATTGTCCGAAAAACTCTTTGAATACTCTTTTAAGGTTTACCTGTTTCCAGAATGGATCAGAGATAATAAAAAGAGCTGGATTTACCTGATGAGGGTGGGAGCAACAGGTGAAGATGCTCAGTGTCACTGCCACTGTCTTTGAATAAACTGCTGAAAAACATTTGAAGACTCAGCGGGTCTGAAAAGATAAGAAATAAAATAAGCTTAAAAAGGGCTGTAAGCGACAAGTGATGAATGACTAAGGCATCTTTAAAAGGAACACAACGAAGAACAAGACGTTTTTAATGACAGTAAAAGACAATTTACATATACAGTGTGTGCCAAATTATTATACAAATACGCTTTTCCCTTCTTAATTCTGCTACAGTGGAAGAATTTGAATATTTTTGACACAAATATCCGCTAGTATTATTATGCAATGCCTGCAAATATTGAATTTAAATGTGGAGGTGGGAAAGAATACGAGATATTTATTTGCAATTCCTCAATTTTTATTGTGTCAAATTATTAAGCACAAGTAGAAAAAAAATAATATATATTGATTAAATCATCAAATGGCCCACAGACTGTAGAAAGTTTAAACAAGCTATAAAAACTCATATACATGAAATACTGAAAATTAACAACATGCAACTTTGAAAAACAAAAACTCTGATATAAATCATTTACTTTGAAATGTAAGAGCCTTGCCCACCAATCACAGATATTAGTCGATCATCCATTAAAAACTTTCTTTTGGAAAGTTGTTTTTTTAACTGAGCTCATTTTCTGATTAAACTTCAAATTTCTTCAGCTGTAACAGCTTCAGCACTTGTCACAATAGCTTGCCAGGAGTCTTCTTTGGTTGCAAACTGACACTTATCTTCATACACCTTCCTCTTGAAGATGCTCCAGAGATTTTCAATTGGGTTGAGAGCTGGAGAAAATGGTGGCCACTCCATTAATTTACTGTTTCTGAAACCCATTTTAGTCAGGTAGTCGACCGTTGCATGCACACTGTGCAAATGGATGTTGTCTTGCATGAATATAAGTTTTGAACATAGGCTAATAGACTTGTTCATAAACCAAGGCTAAAAATGTATTTTTTATCCATCTGGTACATGCCAAGGTCCAACATGTATCATACAATTCCAGCCCAAAACATAAATCCTCCTCCGTCTTGCTGACAATTTAGTGATACAGGATACTGCTCATCCTTTGCAACCCTGCCCACACTCTATCCATCCGGTCCATGAAGGGTAGCTCAGCACTCGTCAGTAAAAAGAACAACAATGAAATCAGTTTTTAAATACTTTCTAGCCATTCCAGATGTTTCACCTCATACCTGGCCTTCAAAGGCTGTTGAATATCAGGCTTGACACATTTTGCAACATGGCGGAGAGTCCATCATTGAGATGATTTGGACAAGTTACCTTGATCAATCTCCTCGAATATAGTTTTGCTTCTCAGAGCCATTTTTTCTGATAATACGCTTAATTCAAGACACTTCCTGCTTTGGTATTACCTTGGACTTGCCCTTATCTGATCTTCTATATGATGCACCAGGGTCTTTCTTCTCTGTTTGAGAGTCCTTGTTAAGCATTTTTGCTATTTCAAGGGTTGTACTGCCTTTTCCAAGCTGTGTGATGATAGAATTCTTCTCAGTCTATGATAAATCACTTTTACAACCTATAATTTAATAATTTTGCATTGGTTACTGAATAATTTGGCACTCTTAAAATGCAAATCTATAACAAAAATGCCTTCCATTTGTTTACTGGTGAGTAGAATGTCTTCATTTTTGCTACATTAGCACAGGTCGTGTTTTCAATATGTGTGTTAAATCTTTTTTCTCTATCTCTTGTGAAATTAAATTTACAATAATATAATGCTTTTACATAACAATTTGGTATGAACTGTATCTACATATTATACACAAATTGATACAAGAATGTATATCTATAAATTGAGCTTTGACATCCAAGATTGAATGACAAATAAATGTATCAAATTTTGTGGTCATAAGAATGCTTGTACGTGTTTAGTAAATGATTGTTATGCAAAATAGAAAAAAGATGTTGCTGATAAACTTAATGAATACATCTTTTAAAGTTCATCAAGGAATGAAATGTTCTGTTGTGTGTGTGTAAGAAATGTTCTGTAGTGTGTGTGATAAAAGTGGATGTGTTGTGAGTCATGTTGATGTTCAAATGCTGACTGACTGAGAAAGTTCAGTAGTCTTTATTTATAGCTTTTGAGAGGCTCCAGAAATGATTATTTTTGGAGTCTGGTTTCTTTATTATTGGTTGAAAAATATTGCTTGATTTGTGCTGATTGGTCATGAGATTTTATTTTTATCATTGGTGTCAAGAATGTTTTTGTTGTTTCGATCCTACCTATTTTACAAAAGTAATTTTTACTCATTTTCAGTCACAAAGCTATAGTGTTCACTTCGGACACAATACTACTTTAAAAAAGTAGTATGTTCAAAATTGTGCTAGTAATAAACAATGGCTTATATCAATCACCATTGATGGGAAATTACTGAAAAAAATACAACTGTTGTGCCAAGGACTGAGAGTTAAAGGTTATCGATTTGTTGTGATAAAGAAATGTTGTTGTCACTGAAAAGTTTATGGGGGTCAACATTTTACTTAAATGTTCTTATGTAAGGAAAAAGACTTCTCATGAATTAAAGCTGGTTTTTGTGTTCCTATGTTTTAATGTTGAGGATGAAATAGAGTGGCAAACTGTTGACATCATGACCTGACTTCCGGTTCCTGAGTTGAAAATTCTACTATTAAAAAACAATAGGGAATTATTGTTTACCAAGTAATTTTTAGATGAAGATTTTCTACAATCTTTCATCTTAATACTAACAAAAAGATTATTACAATAAAATTGACATGGTTAGTAGTTTAGGATATTTTATCGACATGTTGTCGCTTTGTTATCAACAGTCCATTGGCATTAATGCTTCATCTGCTAACTTCCGGAGGGAAAAAAATGAATCAAAATTGATATGACTAAAAGTTATAAAAATTTCTTATTCAATATAAACTAGCTGTCCTATACTGACAAACTGTGCAAAATTGTAGTCGAAATACCCAAAAAACGACAAAAAAGAAACAAGTAAAATGTTACCTAATGTTTATCAATAGTAGTGTTAATGCCTTACAGCCTACTTTGTCCGTAATGGCTCCATGCCATGAAATATGAAATAAGGACTCTATTTTTCGGTTGACGTCGTGGCTACTATAAATAACAGACGCTAATTTCCAAAAACAAGTGTGAATGTTGCTGGACACAAACTAGTGATCAATTTAGCATAAACTTTCATTGTAAATTGAACTCTTCACTAAAAACCTATTATGGGGAGTAATTTAAAAAAAATTAAAACAAGTTTTTGCTTGATATATTAAGGAGTAAATGTTGAAATGTTCAGCCCTCTAGCTCCATTGGTGCTGCCTGTATGTGTGATACATACATAGCCAGCCAGGCAAACCAACTTGAAAACTGAAAGAAACATATTTTGACAGTTTTGGTGACAGTTTTGGTTGACGGTTTCTAATAGTCCTACTAGAGCACATGCAATGATCAAAAGAAGAGGAATTACTTCTCCGGTAAAACGACAAGGCAACAATTGTAGAAATTATAAAACTTAGCAAAGACTGTGACAGATGGTTTGGGTTTAATTGCTATCTTCTTTGAAAATTCAAAACATTATTCATTGTGAAAAGATTTTCAAAAGGTTTCATGTCCAAAAAACCGTCATGAATTCTGATACAATTAATCATCCAACACACAAATCTTTGGATGAAGAGTTATTAATCGTTGTTCATCAAGGCATTTATTTTTCCAGTTCTGAACTTTAATCACTTTTTATTACCTTCTGACAAATTTTATATTCAACTTCATAGAATCTCTTTGAAACTTGGCTCATTAGTTAGAGAAAAGGAATGCAGATGGTGAGGTTCATTTAATTGAAATATTGCGGAACCTGAATAAAATTGTGCGGTTTATTGAATAAATTCAATCAATTACCCTATGATATCTGGAACATATACATTTGCAGGCTTTAACTAAAAAATACAAAATTTCTTGTTTTGAGACTTTCATAATTATACAAACTCAGTAAATAAATACACTTTGTAACTGTAGCTCCTTCCCTGTGTTTTGTAACTTTTGTACACTTTCTTCTATGAAAAAAAATAATTTCATTACGTACCAGCGGTCGGGCAAAAGGGGAGGCAAAATCTCTGGCAGATGTTGGGGAAAAGTTGGCAGGGGTATTTGAAATCCCAGAAGTAACCAGAAGTCTAGAAACCAATCACTGCGTATGACTGGAGGGTAATTCAAAATGATTTGTATATATGTGAAAAAAAATAATTTTATTACGTACCAGCGGTCGGGCAAAAGGGGAAGCAAAATCTCTGGAAGATGTTGGGGAAAAGCTGGCAGGGGTATTTGAACCTTTTTTATAGATCGTAGAAATCACAGAAGTAACCAGAAGTCTAGAAACTAATCACTGCGCATGACCGGAGGGTAATTCAAAATGATTTGTATATAACCCCCCCCCCCGCGTTTGAACAAGCGTTCATTATGCACCCCTATCCCCCAGAGACAGAAGTTAGCGTTACCATACCCCCTGTTAAGTAAGTATCATGCGTTATTCCCCTTAGGCAGAAGCTGTTTTACGTTCTGGTCAACGAGCAGCCATTATGGTTTTGTGTTGACTAATAGATCAGAGAGCTGGAGAAGCTACGTGTGTGTATCGGTACCGCAGTCATTATTTGAATTAAAGGATCTGTAAGTAAATCTTTTGTTGCATTTTTAATCTGTTAATATCTGTCATTTAACGAAGTTTACACCCCCGTCACCAAGTTAATTGACAAAAGATCAAAAGGCCTAAGTCGCAAGAAGAGGAGGACTTTTTTTGCAAATAACTTTTACATACGCCGTCGTTGAATAAACAAGATAATAGATTTTTGCTTCTTCTTTTCATCTGAAAACTTCCAGAAGTTAAATTGTGTTCTTTGGATTTGGGATCTTTTCCCCTTCTTTCCCCCTTCAGAAATAGTTACTCAGTAACAAAAATATTTTCAATACTTCTTACTCTTCTTTAATAGGCCATATATTTTTACTGCAATTGATTGCACATGTTTTCAAGCGCTTTTATCCAGTGGGGACTTAAGTATTGAGATTCCCAAGAAGCCCTTTGTATAAATGCATTTATTATTATAAAAATAAAAGACAATTTTCTTACCTAAACTTTATTCAACAATATATTTTCTGTTTTGTGCCACTATCTTCTGTCATCTTTCAGGCAATTTCAGAATCCCGTCCTCCCGGAACTTTTTATCTTTCTCAGCGAAGAACTGCTCTAGGTGCCTTTTGCAGTATTCCACAGAATTTAATTTTTTTATCAACAAGAGAATTCTGTAAAGATTGGAATAAATTGTAATCTGAAGATGCAATATCTGGTGAATACAGCAGATGAGTGAAGTCTTCCAAGCCAGGTTGTAACAAGTTTTGCCTGATCACAAAAGAAACGGGCTCTATCATTATCCTGATGGAATATAACACTCATTCCGTTAACTAATTCCAGACAATTTTTATCAGTTGATGCATTCAGTTAGCCTTATTGGGAGCAGTACTTGTTCAAATCAATCATTTGGTTCTCCAGAAGGAGCTCAACGTAGAGCACTCCTTTCCATATACAGTGTCACCTCCTTTGGCAGAAGACCAGCCTATGGTATGGTTAGTGTGATGTCCTGCCAGGCTGCGCAAGGGAGCAAATACCACGAGTTACCTCCCTTGCCACAAACCCCTAAAACGGAAGTGAGTCCCCGGTCATGCGCGAGGCAAACCGGGGGAAAATAAACAGACCGTTCGGAAGCGAAGAACAGGACAGTTCTTTCGCTGACGGCATTCAATCAACATCACATTCGCCTTTGTCCTTTGTTCCTTTTGCTTCATCCTTTTCCCTTTCAGTGAGACTCCCACGAGCTGGGAGACGGCTGGAAGACACTACAGTTAGTAGTGGTTTATTTTCCTTGCCCTCTGATCTCTTGCAATCTACACTGTTGTAAAGTATCCACTTTTCATTGTTGATCACAATTTGTTGCATTACAATTATGCTATATAACATGGCAATTACCCGTCATATGGGATGCCAGTTTAAGTCTCATCTGAAACTACTTCTTTGTCCCAAATCCCAACAATTTAATTTGTAAATCAAAGAATAGATTGGATAAAAATCATGTCTTAAAGAGCAACAAAAAATGAAAATATCACTGAAAAAAATACATGATGACCAATGAAAATACTTTATTATTAATTTTTGACTAGTATTTTCTTTAGTTGCTTTTCATCGCAACCATCTGTCTACAACTATCAGTAAACAGCACAGATCACATATAAAGAATAAGCTCAGGGCAAGACTAGAAATTGCATCCATTTTGCCTTGGGAAACCTGTTTATGTAGGACAGCTGCTCTACCAATTGAGCTAATACAGTTTTTATGTTTAGCAGAACATTAAATCTAACCAATTAAACTTACTCTTCGTATTTCCCCAATCGCTTGCTGCTATTTGTTTTTATGTACAGTAGTAGTAGTATTAGTAATAGTAATATTATCTTGAATTTTTATTTGATGAAACATTGTCAGTATTAATGGGTGTCCACTGCAATTGCATATGAGTCACTCCAAAATCATGCTTGCTCTACCACACTGAAGTTTTTCATTCAACAAACGTTCAGTTATTATCACGTTTCTCACTGATTTCTTCAATAATAAACTTTACACCAGAATTCTGAGAAAAATCTTCCGTATTATTTTCTACTTCATAAGGAGATTTGTCATCATTAACTACCCATTCAAAGAGTTTGTCTTCTGTTGCAACTTCGCTCATTTTTTATTCTGTAAGCTCTTCAGCCATTCATTTAATGAATTTTAGAATCTGTGTATTTTTGTAGTATTTTATGCTCAATTCTTAAATGTTCTAATTCTTCAAAAACTTTGAAATATTTGCTTTTCCACCGTTGTATTTCGTGCTGACACTTTTGTTCGTGTGTAACTTGCTCCGATTTTAATCTGGTGATTAATTCTTCATATTCCGATTTTTTTCCTTTTTAAATCAACTTTAAGTCAGCCAGACTTCTTCAGTCAGTTCCAAGAAAGAATTTTCTTTAATTTTAGTTTCTGATTCATTGTTTATATCATTTATATATTGTTCGTTTTTGTCCCATGATTTATTTATTCCGTTTTTCACTTCCTTTTTGCATCTTCGTATTTTCAATTTTTTGTTCAGAAGTCATTTCTTCCTTTTTATTTTTCTTGTCTTCGTCAGTCTTAGCATCACTCATCACTTCAAAAAGTTGGCAAATTCTCTTGTATAAGTTCGATAAATGGTCTTCGTTATTCAAATCAGCTGGGTTCATATCTAATGTCTTGCACTGCCGGTCAGAGAAAGGAAACATTCGGTGCTAATTTCTTCCTTTTGATTGTAGACTTGGTCACCCATGTAGCCATTTCTTCACGCCACTTGCAATAATTATCTGGGGGAAAAGTTGGTAATTCAACGTGACCAAAGTCGTACATTTTCATATTTTTTTTTTCAACTCTGGAAATGTCACTGTTCGTCATTCCTGTTTTGCCTTTTTTAAAATCATCTGTCATTTTTGCAACTATGCTCTATTACCAATGTAAAGATTATGATGACAGATACTGATGTACTCTTTTATTCATTCTTATTTACATCAATGGCATTTGACAGCACGTGCTTCATGTCTTGTCTCAACATGGCATCTGTTCACTCAGAATGTAAACAATGGCACCTTCAGTGGCATAACTCCATACTGAAATGAGCATACTTAATTAACAATCTTGACAATCTGACAACTTATATATAAACAAGAAAAAGAACAAACTCAGTTCAAAACCTGCGATGTTGTTTACACAAATTTTGATTGCATTTGGCAACATTTGTTTCCAATTAATTAAAAAAAAATTTAAATTTAAAAAAGAATAATGTAAAGCTGTTAAGAGATTTAAATAAAAAAGACTCTGAAAATGGATACTGACTGGTTTTCTAGAGGCTTGCTACATTTTCTTTTGCATCCAAGTCTGTATCTATTTGTGTTCCCCATAAATATATGCTTACAATGAGATATGTTAAAAAATGTCTTAGCTTTTTAAAGTGCAAACGATTTTTCTTAAACATCACATTCTTTTTATTTTGAGAATTTATGTAAAAAAAAGAGCAATATGACATAATGTTGACGTAAAAAAAAAGAATATTCCTCTTTCTTTGACAACTCTGCCTTCCTTATGAACACTTTCAACCTATTCAAATTAAGTCTGAACGAAAACGTTTTTGTCATTCATAGATCTGTCGACATTCTTCCCAGGTAAATAAGATTTTCTGTATATAAACAAGAAAATGTAGATGTTTCTAAAACGTCTTTGTGGTTATATCACATGATGATTCCAGAAAAAATTGTCTCCCCTCAAGGAATATTCACTGAACGAAAGTAACAAATTGTTCACCGCAAAAGTATTCTTTTTGTGATATTTCCATGAATCATAACAAAAATGAAGATACCAATGGGAATAAAACTTACAAAAACAAACAGGCCTAGTTAGTCACTCAATAGAAACCATCATGTGACCAATGTCTTTTGGCAACATGCTATGTTAGGGGGATCAATTAAAAAATTGGAAAAAGGGATCATCAATGAATAATTTACTTTTCTTGCCTTTTGTTGGACATTGACCACTAAAAATATCTGAATTTAAAAAAAAAACAAGCGTGAACACAAACATGGGGATCAATTTAGCATAAACTAACATTGTAAATTGAACCCCCCCACAAAAATCCTATTTAGAGGGCAATTTTCAAAAAACAAAAAACGTTTTTACTAGACATAATGAGGAGTAAATGTTTAAATGTTCTGCCCTCTAGCTCCATTGGTGCGGCTTGTACACGAAATACATAGCCAGACAGACCAAGTTGAAAACTGAAGAAACCTATTTTGACAGTTTAAGTGACAGTTTTGGATGACAGTTTCTAATACCAATCGGGAAATAAAACTTACAAAACCCAACAGTTACAGTTCGTCTTGCAAATTTAATATTACTTACCTTAACTCAACATTTCTCTTTACCTTGTGGCAGATATGTACCATCTTTCACAAATGCTGTTATTTGATAAGCAAAAAGAATCATGCGAGCATACAATCAGGAGGAAACTTTGATTGATTCAAAGAAAATTCAGCAAGAGGAATTTCTTTTCAGTGATGGTTATAATAATAAGATGAAAGCCGAGGATGGTTAATGTTTTCAATGGAAACAGAACAAAAATAAGTTTTTTTGGTTTCTTTTTATGGATGATATTCCTGACAAGCACCCCAAAGTTTTGCAAATCTAAAAGGATATTTTTTTCTTTGACACCGGTGACGTCACTGAAACGTCAGCAGTGTTAGTTACCAAGTTAAACAAAGTCTGCGTGTTGATATTGAAAATAGAGATTGAAAGTAGAAAATACTCGCCTGAACTGGTGTCGCTAGGGTGTTTCGAAGTTATTAAGATATTTTCTTCCGAAAGCATTAAAAACTATTTATTCGATAAATCATTTAGATTGTTTATAGTTTTTCCCTTTTTTTAAACTAACAAACTTTCAAAGTTATTAAGCGACATTCTTCCGAAATTCGAGGTTGTTTCAAAGTTACTAAGATATTTTCTTCCGCAAAACATTAAAAACTATTTATTTGATAAATCATTTAGATTGTTTATAGTTTTTTTCTTTTTTTAAACTAACAAACTTTCAAAGTTATTATTATCAACTTTTTGCTCGGACCAATTATCCTCCGGCAGTAAGCAAATAGCATTGATCGGAAAATAAAGAATAAGCCTCAGATGGGACTCAAATCCACATCCCCTAGGGAAGCAGCATTTAACCCGGCCTGCTTTACCAATTAAGTCACCAAGACTTCAACTGGGTGCAGAAGCTCGAATAACACCCATAAACCTATCCTCTTTTCTGCTCATTTAAATACTGGTAGTTACAGTAATTAATACATTTTTGAATTTCATATTTTTATTAGATGAAGTATTATAAATCATTATTATTTTAAATTTTTATGACTACTTTTTACCTTCATCGTAATTTTATTAGTTGCTTTTTATCGCAGAATAATACAATAATGGAAAAATGTATTAAATACCTTTGTTTAGACCCATGTTATTTTCTTACACATCCAAGAGGAATTTACTGCTTAGAATTTGTATTGTGAATAAATATTTCTTGCTATGAGTGCCATAAAAATTGACTTATTACAGAACTGTGTTAATAATTTTCATAATCACAAAGACAGCAGGGAAACTCAAATATGTCTTCAATACCAAAACTTTGAATTGTCAACAACATATTTTTTAAAAAACTATTATCAGTACATTCTCTGTTAAACTATGATAAAGAACGAATTGAGTTGTATATTTAGGTATAGTTATTTATAAAAGTAAAATAATTTTACTATTATTTTTTGGTAACTGTGTGTATGATATTACAGAACTGGGTTAGTAACATTCATTATCACACAGCCAGAAGGGAAACTCTGGTTTCTGAAATACCAAAATTTAGAACCGTAAACATGATTAAAACATGGTAATGTATTATTATCACTTTCCTTGTTTATGTTTTGATTACTACAAAAAAGAAGCCATATATTAAGATATAGTTAACCTGCCTTGTGGCTGGAATAGTATAGTTGCATATTTTCTATTGCTCACAGCCAGGCCAATCAGAGGGTTTGGGCAGTGTTGCCAACTCAAAAAATATTTTTGTGCTACTTTGACTGCCAAAAAGTGCTAAATTTAAAAAAAAAATATCCCAAAATGGCCAAATACAGCCAAAAAGACACTAAAAATGGTCAAAAATAGCTAGAAAATGGACAGAAATTGCCACAATGTTTTAAGTCCGAACGAGCTAATTTATAACTTTTTTTCACAAGAAACCCGCTGAATCTGGCATGAAACATACTAAATCGGCAACACTGCGTTTAGGGAAGTGGGGAGGGTCCTATGGCTTGCGTTATTGAGTGTAGTGGAGGAGGATTGATGGGATTTCCACAGGAGGCTCTGTGCATGATCATCAGCTGCTTATGGCACCTGGTATACCCAAACGGTCACCCATCTAGTTACTGACCAAGTTGGACGTTACTTAACTTGATTGTAAGAGAACCGGTGTATCTAACACTATGTGGCCATAACTTCTGGTGTCAAAGGTAACTAAAATAAATGACACGCCATAGTGAATCACTGTATTATGTCCGGTATCGCTGACCCAATTATACAAGAATCCAAAAAGACCCCCAGTAATTTAAATCGGTGTTCCGATGCCAACTTTGAGAAGACCTGGTTTAAAATACTTCATCTAATAAAAACTAAATAATAAAAAATTAATGTCAACTTTTTTATCTGATTTTGCCTGCTGGAAAATGGGAAAGGGGTGTGTGCGTGTAAGTGTGTATGTCACTACTACTGCTACTATTTCATTTGAAAAAGTGATACTCATACCCAAAAATTCTTTCACGAAAAAACACATTTTTTCCAAAAGTCTAAAAAAAAAAATGTTAAGATGTCTAGTGAAGTACACAGGCGTATGTACAAGGTTCTAGGCCAAATGGTATGTTCGATAGTGCTGACACAAAAAATGTTTTAAATTAAAAAAGAAAAAAAGAATTTACAAAAATCAAAAAAACCTGTTTTTAATAGATGTCTCATGCGAATTTGCACAGTTCTAGGCCAAATGGTATGTCCGGTTGCACTGAAACAATGAAAATAACTGAATGAAAAGGGAAGAATACCTTGCCACCTTGTTTGTTGTTTGGTCGGGTCAATGATCATGGCTATGTGATTCAATAAAGCAGAATTTCACAATGCTGATTTTCAAGGCAGGCAGGTCGTCTCCACTCAGATGATTGGTACAATACAATCTTCCAACACTCATTTGGCTTTGTACTAGACTAAGGTAAACTTAAAAAAGAAATAAACCCAGAGGTGGTGGCCAAAGTAGTTGCATACTTTTCACCTGTTACAGAGGTCAAATTTCAGACGCAGATAAAAAAACAAACAAGAATGACTAGAATTCCAAGGGAAATTATGAATCACTGCCACCCATATATGCTGTGTTAGGGGTGATCAATTAAAAAGATGGAAAAAGTTGTGATCAATGAATAAGTTACTTCTCATGCCTTTTGTTGGGCTGTGATCACTAAAAAAGGTCTGAATTAAAAAACAAAACAAGTGGGCACAAACTAATGACCAATTTAGTATAAACTTACATTGTATATTGAACCCTCCACTAAAAACCTATTTAGAGGGGGGACAATTCAAAAAACAAAAAAACATTTTGAACAGTTAGGGCTGGGCAAAGTCAAGATACATAGATACATATAAATGTCAGAAGACATGAATGACCTAAACCCAGCAATAAACCAGTGTCGTGGGTGTAATGTTTATATAAATGTATGTTAAATCAATAAACATGCTGAAGCAAGCTCCCAGCAACCCCCATTCCATTTCCGGTCCCAGAAAACGCGGACCGGAAGTGGGAACGGGGAATGCTCACTTCTTACCAGGCCAAACAACCCTATCACACGTGTTATCTTGTTACGTCTTCTTTTCTTAACACGCTTAAGCAGATTACGAATCAAACGCATTCTAATTTCACACAGCTACCACAGAAAGAACAACAAAGGCACATAGACACAACAAGAACATTACAGTGGGTAGCAGTGATTAACAGGATTTTGAATGCCGATTTTCATGTCAGAAAGCCATCTTTGTTTAGAAGATTGGAGCGTCACAATCTTCCTACCCCAATTTCCCTGATTAGCTTAGTAAATATATTAACGTAGAGGTGAAATTTGCTGAATTAGAATATTTCTGGGGTAATGATTTCTTAAGTCATTGTACATTTTCTCGTAGTCTACTGGAAGCAATGTATTTAAATATTTTCATAGCGACATGGAAAACCAGGAAATTTTCCTAATTTTTGATCTCTGCTATTATCATCATTTTCATAATTTCATCTTTGCCTTTTAGTCAAATCGGATTTTACTGGATATATTTTGGGGAGGGCAGTACCATTTCATACTGAAGTTATTATTTGCTAGAAAAGAGGAAGCCTTAAATGCCGCATAATTCGGGACTCATTGCAACCGATTCCACAAACATCAAACCTTGAACTTTAATGTACATTCTTTGTATTCATTTTACATAGAATAAATTGCTCCATGTCATTGTTGGTAAATTGAGATGATGGAAAATTACACATGAAAGTAAAGAAAAAAAGAACCTCTTTGAAATTAAATCAAAATGAAAAAAAGCAAGCCAAATAATTATACTGCAATGAGAGTTGTCTCTTAAGAGACGGACGCTTTACTTTTACCTTTTGCTAAATAATGTAACATAAATACTTTCCTGAAAAATTATACAGAGAAAAATATTGAAGATGAAGCTCAATTATTAAAGCACTAGACTGTAGATCTGACTTTAAACTAGGATCCTTTCTTAGTTTAATTTAAAATCTCATGCACTCAAATAGTCAGTATGTTGTATTTTTTATTTAAAAAAGAATTAGATCCAATTTTTAAACTTAAAATCTCATGCACTCAAATAGTTAGTATGTTGTATTTTTTAAATTAAAAAAATTAGTTCCAATTTTTAAATTTAAAAAATTAGTTGTATTTATTAATTTGACTTCTTTAGAAAATGTGATATGTTAATGTCAATAAAGTTGTAAAGAAGTATATGTTTTCATTTGCATTTTTTCCTGTCTGCAAGATATCTCCAAAAGTCCTAGAGGAATTTCATTAAGACTTTCTGAAGGGTGGACAATAGGCAAAGGATGAATTGATTACATTTTGGAGCAGATCCATGTACAATTATCTCCCCTATGTCATAGTTATATGTCATAAACACATAATATCGGCATATAATATCGGGGATGTCTGGTGTCATTCACACGGCCCATGTAGCCTGTCTATCTAAGCCAATATTTGATGATGGTGGCTTTGATGCTGTTGGCTTGAGCTTTCTCAAGAACTGCAAGATTGATGACATAGTCCTCCCATTTGATGTTCATAATCGATTGAAGCTTCTGCCAGTTAAAGCCCTTGATTTACTGCCTCGACAGTACAGACTCCATGTTTTGCATCCTTAAAGTAAGGTTCAAACGATGACAGCTTGATACACCATGAGTTTTGTTGCAGTATACATAATGTTTTTTTTGTGAAGGTAAAATTTGCTTACCTGATTCAATGGTGACCATTTCGACCATGCTGGCTTCAATGGCAGAACTTTCTGAGCCATTACTTGATGAACTGAAACTATAACTTCCTTCTCCTGCAATTATTTCAGCAAAACAACAAAGACCAACTACTTGGATACGCTACAAGAAAAAAAGAAAAACAAAAAAAAATCAAATTTAGTTAATTATCCAAAAAGTTTCTACTATGAACGGTTAGGGCTGGGCAAAGTCCGGATGCATAGAAAATCCATAGATATAAATGTCAGAACACATGAATAACCTAAACCCAGCAATAAACCAGTGTTGTGGGTAGCCGTGATTAACTAAACCCAGCAATAAACCAGTGTTGTGAGTAGCCGTGATTAACTAAACCCAGCAATAAACCAGTGTTGTGGGTAGCCGTGATTAACTAAACCCAACAATAAACCAGTGTTGTGAGTAGCTGTGATTAATTAAACCCAGCAATAAACCAGTGTTGTGGGTAGCCATGATTAACAAAGCCATATTTAAAAGAATAATAAACAATCCTTATTTTCACAGTTCATAATATCAACCTAAAACATTGTCTTCATTTGAGTATACAATGAAACTGTAGCAGCAGTAGTAGCAGTAACACGCACACACACAGCCATTCTTCTTTAGCGAATATCTTTATGTTTCACCTCCGACCCTTTTGTGTACCCCTACCCTGCTTCTCTCAGCCCGCCGAGTACAATTCCACCATTTTACTTTCTCACCTTTCTTCTTTTCTCGACATACCAGCAGCCCAATGAACACATGTACACACACACAGAACTTGGTTAGCACCAATTTTGTATTTGTATGTTGGCATTAGCCCCTTCATCTGTTTCTTTTTATAATGCTGCAGACAGACTGACAGCTCACAAATTATGGTAGGGATTTTCTATAAACCAAAGAGCCATTGGCTTGGCACTAGAATTAGATCAGCACTCAAATTAAAGAAATAGGACTTAGATTCAGAGCACGGGCTTAATTACATATTTGAGTTTCACTGTCAAAAATGAAGAGGAAAGACAAAAGAGATTTACCAGAAACCAATAAAAAGCTAACAGACATCAGCCTAAGCCAAATGACACAGTTGTGTCTAATTCCCTAATATAAACTCACAAGAATCATCAGAAAGATTTAGTTAATTACAAGGTTCCGTTTTGAGAGGATTTACCCATAATTAATGATTAGAGAAAACGAACAGCAAAAGGAGAAACAAGTCTGGTTAGATACCCAATAGAAACTGTCACATGACCAACATGTTTTGGCAGTATGCTGTGTTGGGGATGATCAATGAATAAGTTACTTCTCTCACTTTTTGTAGGATCACTAAAAAGTCCAAATTTAAAAAAAGACAAGAGTAAACGCAACCAGACACAAACTAAGGGACCAATTTAGCATAAACTCACATTTTAAATTACACTTCCACTAAAAACTTATTGATGTTTTTTCTAGACATACAAGGAGTAAATGTCTAATGTAAACGTTTTTGTTGTGCTGCTTTCTTTCACAGTCAATGCATTGCAAAATGCAAAAATTAGAATAAGTTAGCTCAAAAGAAAAGAATGAGAAGACAGAAGAGGAGCAATATTTTTCACAAGGAATATTTGGAAGTTCAATAAGTACTCGTGACAAAAGTGTGTGTTTTGAAATGGTTGCAGTCTCACAAAACATATATAATAGTTAGATATATCACTGTGGTAGAGGTAAGTTGACAATGTGGTTATGAAAGATTGAGAAAAGCGTGTTATGTCTGAAACATATTTATTATCATACAGATAAGCCTTGATGCATTTCATCGAATTTCATTCAGCGTCTTCAGAAGCTCTTTTGCAGTGCAGAAAACTGATGAATGAAGCCCTAATTTATCCAGGTAAACTTTGGAAAAAAGTATCAGAGCACTTTCTCTGTAATTAGAATTAAGCATTTTGGCAATGTGAACCAGCTTGGTGGATGAGAGAGTTACATATTTCCCAACTGGCACCTCTTGTTGGTATTCAAACCCAAGTAAAAATGCTCATTTTCAAAGCATGCAGGAGCCTCTCTATAATCTGCAAATCTTTATCTTCTATACTTATATTTGTGAACATTTATTTAGTCAATTCTCGAAATAAAAAAAATAGATGATGTATCAAGCGTTTGTTTTTTTACAGTGTTGCCAAGTATCGTTTGTTATTAATAATTAAATCTATCTTCTAAAATGGCTAAAATTGGCTAAAATTTTCAATTTTCAGCTAACTTTATAGCTAAAAATGTTATATATACTCATTTAAAATTAACTTATCAAATAAAATAACCATACATTAAGACCCCAGCATATATTTATAAAAATTGTACATTATTCATAAAAATTGTACATTTACTTTTATTTAAGCTTACTAATTTTTCTTTTTAAATAGCCAGATTTTGTAAATTTTTATTGGCTGAATTTGCAAGAATGGCTAATTTCGCAATGTAATGAAATACACCCAGATCGTGTTACCGGTAGCCATTAAAAGTGGTCAGATTTGAAAATAGGAAGGAGGAGAGATCGTATTACCAGTAGCAGTTAAAACGGGCTAATTTGAAAATAGTTGAGATCTGAAGCAGTTAGCAACAGATCGCACAAAGAGCTCCACTCCCCGTCAGGGGGAGGGAGGTGAGAGCCAGTTAGAAGCAGTTACCAGTTGGAGATTTTAATCCGGAGAGACAGGTCAGAGACGAAACCCGCATGGGTGGAAGTGGGAGGAACCCTTGATTTTTGTAGTAGTAACTCTGAAAAGTGACTGACTCATTTAGAAAACTAAATGCAACAAAATGTCCGTACCTCGAAGCTACCCGTGATCCGGCCCAGAAATGAATCTGTATATACAGAAATAAAACAACAGATTTCCAATTGAAGATACCCAAGTTTGTCGTCTTTTCTCTCCACACACGTGAGAGTATCTTTTCTCCAAAATGAATTTCCCTCCCCAGAGAGATCAGTTCCCGTCAGCAGACCAGGACAAAGTCATCATCATCATCATCATCAACCGGAAGAAATCATCTCTCTCTTTGCCTCTTTCTCATCATCTCTTTCTCTCTCTCTCAACATCTCTTTTCTCAAGTTGACCAGAAGAAGGACATTATACTACAGCAACCCTGGTTTTTTAAGAGGCTTTTATAGATGCACCCATGCATCTCTATAAGATACTTTCCAGTTGGTCTGTCCCTAATATGTTAAATATCAATTTTCTCAGTCATATCAAGTTGGATTGATATGAAACTTGGTCCAGACATTAGGGTGAACCATTGTCATCTTCCTCTTCCTCCTCTCCTTCTTGCTACTACTACCACAACTAGTAACATTAAATATCAATTTTCTCAGCCGTATCATGTTGGATTGATATGAAACTTGGTTGAGACCTTCAGGCGAACCACCATCATCTTTCTATTCATCCTCCTCTTTCTCCTCCTACCACAACTAGTAATGCTGCTGCTACTACTACTACTACTTCTGCTTCTGCTACTACTACGACGACGACGTTTAGTGGGTAGAGGGGTTTCTATTTACAATGTAACTATAATGCTGAACCCATTACTTCATTGATAAATCATTTTTCCAAAACACAAAATTTGGGCATTGGGGGTTATGTAGATTATCTTTCACTTTTAGATGTCAAAATTGAGGGAAAGTTCTTTTTTCAATTTTAGGGATCAAAATCAAGGGGAGATTTTATTTTTACTTTTAGGGATAAAAATTGGGGTGAAATTTTATTTTTCCAATTTTAGGGCACACAAAAGAGGGGAGGGGTTCACGTTTAGGGGTCAAAATCGAGGGGAAAACTTTTTTCCACTTTTAGGGGTAAAATCTAAGGGTAATTCTATTTTCATTTTCAAGGTTCAAAGTCAAGGTAGAACTTTTTTTTTCACTTTTAGGGGTCAAAATCAAAATTTGTAAAGAATGGGAAAACAGTTTTGTTATATTTGCATTTATTTTCCCCCAGGCAATGCTGGGTATTATAGCTAATTTACTCTAATTTGACCTTGTGTCTGGCAAAGCCAAGCTTATTAAATATCTATAAGCAATGTAATATTCAACATCAAAGACACAATGTAAATTTCCAATGTTTATTTCAGGAAGAACGTAACATCTTCAACACCAGGGAATATGGTAATTACAGATACAGTGTCCCATTACAATTTCCAAGATAATGGCTGTATTCCATTTATACCTGTAGCCAAGAATAGTTTTATAAATAGTTTCATTAACTACAATTAGAAATGGAGAGAAACATTTGATCCTAAATAAACATTTTTATAAAAGTTTTACTTGAATATCACAAAAAGTTCAGAACTGACATAACAGTATCAAACAGACACCATGTTGTGAAAAATGAGAATAATTTGATCCTAAATAAACATTTTTATAAAGGTTTTACTTGAAGCAAATACCACAAAAAGTGCAGAACTGACATAACAGTATTGAACAGAAACCATGTTGCGAAGAATGAGAATAATTTCATCCTAAATAAACATTTATACAGGTTTTACTTGAAGCAAATACCACAAAAAGTGCAGAACTGACATCACAGTATCAAACATACACCATGTTGTGAAAATTGAGAATTATTTGATCGTAAATAAACATTTTTATAAAGGTTTTACTTGAAGCAAATACCACAAAAAGTGCAGAACTGACATCACAGTATCAAACAGACACCATGTTGTGAAAAATCATTCCACTTCTTTTCTTTTTGCCACAATATTTAGCTGCAGACCAGACTATATTTCAGATGACATCATCATGGATTGCATACACAAGGTAAAGACAGATGCCAAATACCCAGCCTTTGATTGTTTTGAGAATGAATAAATACTGAAATAAACCATATTATTCCATAAGTTGGACTAGTATCTTTATCTTTACTGTTTAAAACAAGTTTTGGCTGATACATTCTTTAGCCTTCCTAGTATTAATTAAGTTCTGAGATGAAGTATACTCAGAGCAGCTGACATGATATCTCATGGGAAATATCTTTGTGGAGCAGTTGATGATATATTTTGTGAGAAACTTCTTTGTCCTGGATATTCTCAATCGGATAGTCATTCAGGGCAATTCATAGATGGTGATGAACACAATAATTGTTCTGGAACAAATAATGAGATATTTCACCACAATGATCTTAGACATTGACACTAATAGCGTATAGGAACCTCAGGGGAGAAAAGAGAAATTTTTCATTAAAACTTTCAAATGTTATTCCCATGTGGGTGCCAAAAAAGGCAACAAATATCCCTGTCCCAAGCGATTAAAGTCAGGATAATTTTTCCAACTTGCTTTTGGCTCTTATCAAAATTTAGGGAAATGGATGCATTTTCCTTACAGCAAAAAGAAAAGACTATAAAGGTTTTAAAAATGTTTAAATAAAGCTCATTAGTAATATGATACAAGGTAAAAAAAACCTATTTTTTTCACCTTTCCAACTGAGAGGGCGTGTACTTTTTCATTGCTTCACAATATTTTATAGGAATTTAATTGCCATAGACAGGGTGATTATGGGTTAAAATTTAAATATGAGTTTTATCAGCATGAAGAAGAATTTTGTTCTGTAAATAATTTTTTTTTATTATAAGTATTTTCCATCTTTAATTTGAATTCAGAAGTTTGGAATAATGAGATCACCTTCGATAATATCTGCTTTGACAGCTTGGAATCTAACAAGGACCCACACTCACGTCTACATAAATGCATTCAGACACATATATGTCAAGTAGTTAAACAGGCACATATAAGCAGGTAGATGAACACACACACACACACACAGAGTGAAGCATATACAGACATGCTGAAAAGAGCGTACCCACATACGTATGCTTGCAGAAAATGTATGTTTATTGAATACTTGAGCAGTGCCCGTTCCAAAGGTGCATGTTTGGAAGGGGCCGGACTTTATGGGGTGTGGAGCAGCCTGCTATAATTGTCATATAAAATAATTTTCTGTCTGTCATACGAAACTACGGCTTCAAAGTATTTCGGTTACTTCTCGTCAGAGTTGCCAATTTAAATATTCTATATCTAAATTTAGATAATTTTAAAGAGTGGAAGTCAAGGGGGGTAATTTATAGAAACTATCAAAAAAGATCTTAATCTTTAATTTTTTTATTTATTTTTACTAGATTTCTCGAGAACTGCTGATCCTAAATACTTCAAACTCGACACTGCACTGCTTTATGTACTGACTAATATATCTAGTGAATGTCAACTTTGTACACTGGCCAGTTGTTGGGTGATTGCAGTGCATTCACGCACACAGAGATGTATGTGTGTATGGAGTTGCGGGGTAGCGTAACGGTTATCAGCAACGATATTGGAATCTGCAAACCAAGCTTGAATTCTGACAGTTTCTGTTCACTTTTCAATGAGGCATATATCTGTAGCGGAGTTGTCCCCTGTGATTAAGGGTTGGTTCCCTGAACCCACACATGGCCTCGTAACAACGGCCAATGAGTGGCCAGCAATTAATCATGTGACAGGCGCTAGATTTGAATCCGCCTCCTTTTTCTCCAATCTTCACAACGAAGGGAAGTGTTTTTTCACGGTTCTGTCCCAACTTGAATTCTGCCCATCCGACACACGTGGGACGGGCAGAGGACCCCAGAACAAAGTAAGCCAATACCATTTACACACATTTTTGCTATATCTTAATACACAAAACCCAATACCATTTGCATGCATTTTTGCTATATCTTAATACACAAAACAAATCTTTTACACACATTTTTAATATGCTGAACTATAACCCACGCCAACCGAATAGATCCAAACAAAGGACTCTTACATATTTACCCCCCCCCTCACACACACTCAGACAATGGGCCTTTAAATACACACACACGCACTAACTAGATGTCGACCCATAAATAAATAAAAATGCTTGTCTCCTTCAAAATTGCCTTTTGTTTGTCGTCCGTCTCTCATTAATTCCTTTTCAGCCATTGATCGCTAAGAAAATGGAGTC
>VCCN01003230.1:193799-205271 GCA_006491835.1 Architeuthis dux
TATATATATATACCTGAAAGTTTCCTTGCCACTGATGCTGGAATTGCATGCAGACTTCAATTAGTGCTTGTGACACACCCTCATCTCTGGCAGTGGAGTAGATCTCGGCAGTGTTCTCAGCCATTTCACAGAGTTCTTTCAGACAGCTTTGGATTCGGGTGAAATTCCCTCGAACACCAACCATTGGCAGGAGAACCTGATTGAGTTGAATTGAAGAAAAAGAAAAAGAATACCAATCCTTAACAAAGCTATTCAAGCAATGGTTTCATTAAAGAATAACTTTTAATCAAAGCTCACAAAAGATGGTGATTGCAAAATATGTCTATTTATGGATTTGGATCTGAGCATTGCATAATTAATCACTGCTACCTACAACACTGGTCTATTGCTGGGTTTAGGTTATTCATGTGTTATTTATATGTATCAAAACTTTGCCCAACTCTAATACGTTCATAGTAGAAACTTTTGCACGAACACTCCCCTCAATGAGTAGTGAAAATGTTTGTTTTTTGAAACTGCCCCCTAAATAGGTTTATGCTAAATTGGTCACTAGTTTCTGCCTGCTTGATTTTTTAAAATGCAGTCTTTTTCAGAGATTACAGTCAAACAAAAGGTTAGAGAATTAACTTATTCATTGATTACCCTTTTTTCCAACTTTTTAATTGATCATCCCCAACACAGCAGTGATTCATAATTTCCCTTGGAATGCTAGTTTATTGTTTCTTACAATGTCATTAAAAGAAATTGTGTATCACGCCAGTTGTAGCACAAAAGCTTGTAGGTGTGAGTGTTTGTTTGCATATGCAGATCCTTTTCATTCATAAGCTTATTCTGGTCTTATCACAATAAAGAAAGGGGTGAACAACAATTTTATTTGACATGCTGCATTGCTGTTTTGTTATTCTTGGGAATTCAGGTACAGCTAATGAGTGGCGTGAAGAGGGGGAGAGACAAAGTAGAGAGACGAACAATAAGCTTATGAATGAAAAATCGACACTTGTTGACAAAAGAGGCATCCACACTGTAGCTTGTTGCAGGACACCTACACTTTGTGTCTTGCTGATTTTCATCTGAGACCACCTCTTGAAGATTCTGGTAGGCTACGATGAAGAAGCAAGAAGCACTCGACAGATAAACATTGCACATGCAAAACAAAAACTCATACCTACAAGCTACAACTGGCATGATACACAATTTCTTTTAATGACATTGTAAGAAATAATAAACTAGCAAACTTATATCTACAAGCTTTCATGCTACAACTGGCATGATACACAATTTCTTTTAATGACATTGTAAGAAATAAAGAATCTTCAAGAGGTGGTCTCAGATAAAAATCAGCAAGACACAAAGTGTGGGTGTCCTGCAACAAGCTACAGTGTGGATGCCTCTTTTGTCAACAAATGTCGATTTTTCATTCATAAGCTTATTGTTCGTCTCTCTACTTTGTCTCTCCCCCTCTTCACGCTTTTAGAGGGGAATTTTCAAAAAACACAAAAAAAAACATTTTCCATACTCATTAAAATTTCAAGTTTCTACTATGAACGGTTAGGGCTGGGAAAAGACTGGATACATAGATAGATATAAATGCCAGAACACATGAATAACCTAAACCCAGCAATAAACCAGTGTTGTGTGTAGTGGTGATTAATCATCCTCTAACTCTGCTGGCAAATTATTTTTTGCAAAAAACAAAATGGAAGAAAATCTTTTTTATTAAATTGACTATGTTTCTTTGTTTTATTCCACTCAAGAAAATGAAATTCCTTCCAAAATTTCACATAGCAAAAATAGATTTTAGTCAAGTGACACTGAGCAATCAGTTGTTATACTAAACAACCTTTTATGTTTTTGTTAAGTATTCTCAAGTTATTCTGAAGAGTATTTATCGACTTTCAGTAAGGTGTCATTATTTACATTCTGAGGAGAGAGACACCATATTAATTTGAGACACGAGCACGTGTCGTTAAGTGCTGTTGGTGTAAATAAGAATGAATAAATGAATTTGTGAGTATATCTTTTGTCGCATTTTAAATCTGTTGGTATCTATCATAATAATCCATAGTTTTGATTGATTATTTTAGCCTAGAAAGATCAAGAAAACTCAAAAGCAAAGTTTGATAACATAAATGCATCATGTGCACATATATATTTGATGTATATATACATCATGTGTCACCATGAGATTATATAGTTCTGATTTTTATGAATACCCAATGTTCTGGGATATTTTAGACAAGGCTGAAAATCAGATGTGCTATTTAAACACAAGTTCAATTAGATGTTTAAAAAATAAACATTGCGATATGAGATACATTAAAAAAACACTGTGATACAAGATATGTTAAAAAAATGTCTTAGCTTCTTAGTAAAAACGAACACAACCTTACGTCACAGTTTAATTTCGAGAATTGATTTTAAAAAAGATCAAACAAATATTCTTATATTACGCCATCAAAAAGTTACGTTCGATATGTTGATATGTAAACTTGTCAGTCAGTCAGTGACAACTATCACTGCTAGAGAAACATGGTGCATCTAAAAACTGATATGACAGAAAAACACTGTCAATTGCAACAGTTTGTCTATGAGTGGCTTGAAACTATATCTAGCAGAGGCAACTTATTTCCACAGAGCTGACTGTCCTCTAACAAAATTGTGAACAAGACCAAGGGAAGTAGTTTAAGTTTTGGGAGTTTTTTAAATGATAGGAAACAGATATACTCTGAACAGAAATGTGATTACGAGCAAACATTTATTATGAAAATAATTACCTTACCACCCAGGCAGTAGTAAAAGTGAAAAGCTGTTACACCTACTCTCAAGCTTGATAGGGAGCAGTCATATATTTATATATATACATATATATATTCACACACACACACACACAAGGTGATATTCGAAGGTTTGGGGGATTTGACCATGAAACTAAATTGCTAACCCTAACAACTAATTTCTTTGTCTCCTTTGAAGTAGTCCCTTCATGCATAGAGCAATCTCACAGAGTGTACTGCTCACAAAGGGTAGTGGCACAAGTTTATACTACATTCTGTTCATGCATAATGTTCAAATTCACTGAACTTATGGGTAATACCTCATATATATATAATATAATATATATGTTGTCAAATCCACAGACAGCGCTGTTTCGTCGTTTATACAACTCATCAGTGTGGCTACTGACTATAAGTGCCTTGGTGCCCCGAGCAAGGATTGAAACCGGTATCTGTGTCGACAGACTGAGAGAGAGAAATATGAAGAGAGAGAGAGATGTAAACATAGAGTGATGAACAGAGAGAGAGAGAGATATGGATTTGCAATATCCACATTCATCTCTTCAAATATCTCTCCTTGGTCACCCAACCTGAAGAAGCAGTTTAGAACAATGATGTCTACGTTTATACTTGTATCCACATCTAATCCAAATATCTAACTTTTATTTTTGGCTGTCGACGATAACATGAGATATTCACTTGGCCATCAGCCAACCCATTTCCCACTTGGCCATCATATCCAAAGGATTCATCCCATTCATGCTGCTTAGATGAAAAACCTTACAAGCAGTGCCCCCACTTTCAAATTCAATTGTTAGCCAAAGTTAAAATCCCACACACAATCAGTTCAACATTTCATCTCTAGCATTCTAAAGAAAAACATCACAACTGGCTGCCTACACTGACGTGATGGTTAACAAGCTCATCTTACAGACCAGTTCACTAGATTAGAGAGATTGATCTTCAGTAGAGGCCCTCACTACTGTGAACCTACTGTGACAACTCATTTGAAACATATCTGTGAGGCATGAAGTCTGGCAACAGGTATGGGTTAATTCTATTTCATCACAATACCAGAGAGTAGAGAGCTTTATATTGATGAGATATTATCACATTATACTAGCAAGGATACCCAGCGTTGCCTGGGGAAAACATAACTTCAAATGAGATAACACAGTGAAAAATATTTTTCTTATTTCTTCTTACCCAACACAACAAATGGAAAAACTATTATTTACACATAGATGTAAATCTGTACTTCCAATATACACTGTTTACTGACTGTCATAGATTGATGGCCTTACTGAAGTAGTGAGTTATCAAAAATTAATAATGGTTTACAATGATTCATCCCCCCCAAAAAATAATAGAATAATTACTTTCAATTTTATCTTAGAAAATGATCTGATTTAACAAAGAGTCATGTGTCAGTACACTTCACCCCTGCACCACCTTTCCTTCACTATGAACTGAATTAGGTAGAATGTTTGACTTGGCAGCAGTAAAACTAACATGGTTTATCAACTGTTTCATTGCCAAAAATGTGATATCTGACCAAAAACACCAAAACTTGTGTATGAATTGATTTTATTGTAATAAATATGTGTGCCATTCGTAAGAAGAATGAATGACGAAAATCCTGATATAAAAATGATTTATTTCTGATGTTTAGAACAGAAGATTGGCTAGAGAATGAACTCTGGTGACCTTAATTTGGCCTCCTGACATTCCCCTGTAACCCTTGCTGACAGATTTCTCTAATCCTGCTGCCTCACACCATTGCTTCCCTCTGCATTGAAGAACAATGCCTCACTTAAATCTAGCATTAAAATAAGGACTTAAATTCTTGAATATCTTTTACTAACCATGAACATTGAACCTATGTTTTAATCCAGTGAATTCACAGTTCATACCTGTTAAATAATTATAAAGCTTGAATTTTTTTCTTTGTTTAATACATTATTTTAATTTTCTGTTCTTTTACCTTAGGATTTTTAAAAACATCTCAATTTCATAAGTTTTGACATTTATTCATATAATTGAGTAACTCATTTGTAAACAAAGAAAATGAAAAAAACGTGTCTATGTTAACTTTCCATTGGAATTACAGTGACATAATTCTTTCCTTCTTCAACTTCCTCTTTTTAAAAAATGTGAGAAAAACATGTCTTTTTTTTTTATAATAGACAACCCTGCCTGTCCCCATTGTTACTATGGAGAACGTGTTGCCATAAATTACTGCCATCGACACGTTCATTGTGACAGGTGGCTTTCTTCATATGTGAATATAACTATTTTCATAATTGGATGCCTCTGATTGACAAGTAGATAAGCCTGCAGCATCCACAAAGGTCCTTGTCCGCTGCAGGATATCTTCGTCTTCCCTGCCATTGTGCTTATCCCTTGTCAGTCGAGTTCTTGTCGGCTCATCTCCTGCTTGACTTTTGAAAGATTGTTTTTCTTCATGCTTCTTCTTCAGCTTTCTTGGCTCTTTCAATGCTGACCACTTCAGGAATCTGGCGCCAGTGGCCGAGTGGTTAACAACACAGAGAATGAGATCGACGAGCCGATTTCAAACGCTGGCTGAGACAGTTTGCATTCACTTTGCACTAATGCCCTTGGGAAAGACATGCATCCATATCTACCCACCTGCCAACACGTCATGGGCCAGCATGGCATGGTAAGGTCTGTCACCCAACATGTCTTACACTTACTTGGGGAAGGTATATGTCCAACAGCAGACGAAGAAAGTGGTGCAAATATGGTTGCTTATGTCTATGTTATATGTACAGAACATTCCTATCACAGGTTGAAACCCTAACGGCAGATTTCCAACTCAGTAGATTTTATGCATTCAACATTCTCTCTCTCTCTCTCTCTCAAACAATATATAAACAGCTCTGTTTAGTCAATCAATAAAAACTGTCATGTTACCAACATCTTTTGGCAGCATGCCATGTTGGGTGTGATCGATTAAAAAAAGGGGTGACAAATGAATAAGTTACTACTCTCACCTTTTTTTCAACTTAAAAAAAAACAAGCGGGCACACACTAGTGATCAATTTAGCATAAACTTACATTGTAAATTGAACCCCACCCCAATTAAAAACCTATTTGAAAGGGTAATTAAAAAACAAAAAAACGTTTTTCTAGACATAATAAGGAGTAAATGTTGAAATTTTCAGTCCTTTAGCTCCACTGGTGTGGCCTGTATGCATGATAGCCAGCCAGCCAGCCGTACCAGTTTGAAAACTGAAGAAACCAACGGTTTCTAACACAGACACACATACAAACATTTTAATATGCTGGTTCATATCCATTAATAAGTGTGTAACATTTATTTCAAACCCCATCATCAGCCATCGTGAGACCACAGCTAGACAAAGGCCTTTCCCATCTCCTTCCATGACAACCACGTGTTACCAGCAAACCTTTCTATCTCATTCCTCTATCTTGTGTCTGGTCTTCTTGTACTACATTTATTGCCCCATGAGCACCAATCGGTTAGTCTTTTCCCCCATCTATTGTCATTTCTTGCAAGTTGACCGGCCCATCTTCATTTTTGCTGCTTAATTATTTGTATAATGTTCACACCAGATGCCTGATGGTCATCGCTGGAAACTGAGTGACAGCAAATCTCCAGCCCTCCTTTCACTTTCCCTCAGTCTATAGCAGTGCTGTGGTTAGAAGTTTCTCACCAAATGTCTGGTGATTTTCACTGAAGGTTGTCTCCTCAGGTCTCCAACCATCCTCTCATCATCCTCCTCACACTTCAGCGCTGTGGTTTGTATTGTACCAACCTACCCCAGGTCCCTCTACCACCCGTATGGTGTTGTGTTTGTGTGTTGTAGTTTGATCGTTACATCTCACACCTTTTGTTGGGCGCTGATCATTAAAAAAATCCAAACTTTCAAAAACAAGCATGAACGCTGCTGGAAATAAATTAAGACACCAATTTGGCAAAAACTTACATTTTAAATTGAACCCCCCAATAAAAACTTCTTTTTGTGGGGAAATTTTCAAAAAATAAAACATTTTTTCTAGACATCATCGTCTTACCTGCAAACTATTCTATCTCGTCTCACCATCTTGTAACTGGTCTTTTCCTACTGCATTTACTGCCCCATGCTAAACCAGTTGGTTATTCTTTTGCCCCATCTATTGGCATCACTTCTTGCAAGTTGACCAGCCCATCTCCATTTTTGCTGCTTAATTATTTGTATAATATCTTTCACACTAGTCCTCCCACTGATCCTAGCATTACAATACCCTAAACCATATTAATTCAACTATCACAAGCTGACTACCCATAGATCTATTGATGGTTTTAACTAAATGATGCGCATAACATTTTTGTCAAAGACAATAATCACAGAACCTTTTGGGTGATTTTGTCAACATTTTGGGGTGATTCACAGAATTTTTTGTCGATTTTGTTAACATTGCAATTTTTCAGATTTTCAAATATATTAGCACAGTAATGATGTCATCACAGTGAGGTCATAATAAATAAATATAATAAACTGTATTATAGTTGTTTCAAACTATTGATGATATTACTGATACTATTGTTCGGACTGAGATCCTCATCTTGGTTGTCATTTTCACAACGTTTCGGCCGATGTACCCTCCGGCCTTCTTCAGGTGTCAAGTTTTATCGGTAACTTACCGGAACTATTGAACTGAACCCTTTATTTGATCCACGGGGGTATACTGTCCTCATTCCACTATCCATGTCCTAGAAATTATTTCGTGGTTAATTTTTCAGTTGTGGTGCTCCTGCCTGGGATTGAACCCACAACCTACAGATGACTCAACAGTCAGACGCTTTTTAACCAACGCTTTAGTTATCTAGGCCACCGTCCCAACTTGGACACCTGAAGAAGGCCGGAGGGTACATCGGCCGAAACGTTGTGAAAATGACAACCAAGATGAGGATCTCAGTCCGAACAATAGTATCAGTAATACTAACACCTCATCTCAGAAATACCGAACTCAGTTATTGATGATCTATCTCTGAAGAATAATTATTGCAAGTTTTTGTCATGGCATAATCTGGAAACTGTAACTTGTTCAGTTTTTAGTCAAAATGGTGTTCGCATGAATCAATGTAAAGTTGACCGTTATGCAATTAGTAGTCTACAAAAAAAAATATTTTTCAGTTGTTATTCCACTTGTGACCCTGTTTTTGAAAAGTATACAATGTATGTCTTTTTTCTTTTCTGATTAATCTTTCTTGTTTTCTAGATTTCTGTGTCAGCTCTTAAATATAGTTTCATTCAGGATTGCCATTAATGAACTGGGATTATGATTCAACAAAGGGTTTTATTGTTTCTTTTGGCCTGTATTGCTTACACTTCCTTCAAAACTATAACCCACCAAATGGAAATGCATTTCCCCATGCCGCTAACTCAAACATGAAGACGACATTTTAATAATCTTAAGATGATCATTCTTAATCAAAGGAGGTTCAGGATTTTTTTAAATCAGTTTTTTCATTACAAAAAGAGATTAAGGTGTGGATCCAGGGGAGAGAGGGCAGACAAGGGTGATCAATTAATAAGTTAATGCTCTTGCCTTTTGTTGGGCTGTGATCACTAAAAAAGGTCTAAATTGTAAAAAGACAAGCAGGCACAAACTAGTGACCAATTTAGCATAAACATACATTACATATTGAACCCTCCTCTAAAAACTTATTTTGGAGGGGAATTTTCAAAAAACAAAAAAAAAAACATTTTCCCTACTTATTGAAGGGAGTGTGTGTGCAAAATTGCAAGTTTCTACTATGAACTGTTACCGGGGGAAAATAAAGTCAACTCAAGAGTAGGAATTTGACAACAAGTCCCTTTGTCAGAAAGTCTGTGTCAGTGTTGGAGATCAGCTACAAAAATGTGTGAGCCCTGATTTGAAGATTTGCATGATTAAATTGACCATTGTTTCTCTCTTTAATACTGATGATATCAAAGATCTTTGGGAGAAAGATCTTTGTTGGAAAGCCTCTTTCTGGGTTGGAGATCAGCTACAAAAATATGTGAGCCCTGATTTGAGGATTTGCATGATTAAATTGACCATTGTTTCTCTCTTTAATACTGATGATATCAAAGATCTTTGGGAGAAAGATCTTTGTTGGAAAGCCTCTTTCTGGGTTGGAGATCAGCTACAAAAATGTATGAGCCTTGATTTGAAAATTTGCATAAAAGATCTTTGTGAGAATAATCTTTGTTGGAAAACCTCTGTCAGGGTTTAATATTTAGAAAATATTAACAATTGCTGGTTTCATTTCTCAATAAAACATTTTTTGTTTTGATGTATTTTAATTATAACACAAAAATGATTTTGAATGAACAACATATTCCAGAAATTTATAAAAATAGGTCTGGTTAGTCACTCAATAGAAACTGTCACATGACCAACATATTTTGGCAGCATGCTGTATTAGGGGTGATGAATTGAAAATTTGGAAAAAGGGGTGATCAATGAATAAGTCACTTCTTTTGCCTATTGTTGTGCAGTGATCACTAAAAAAAAGTCTGAATTTTCAAAAGACTGAATGCTACTGGACACAAACTAAGGGATCAATTCAGCATAAACTTACATTGCTAAAAACCTATTTGCCCCTCCCCCCTAGGTTTTTAGCATTGTAAAGCAATGAGCAATTTCAGAAAAACAAAAAAGCTGTTTTTTCTAGAAAAATTAAGGAGTGAATGTTTAAATTTTTAGCCCCCTAGCTCTATTGGTGCGCATGATACATACATAGCCATGCAGCCCGACCAACTTGAAAACTGAAGAAACCTATGTTAACAGTTTTGGTGACAGTTTCTAATATTTCCATATTACTGCCATTAATTTTAGCTTCTTGTTCCAATTTGATGACTCAGTTCCTTCTTTTGTCTGCAAAAAAACCAGTAATAAACGGCTTCTTTTCATTTCCAACACAGTGTATTTATTGAGATTGCTTTTTTCTACTTTGAATAACTCAAACTAAAAAACGAATAAATTCTTTATTAGTTCATTCTCACCTTCCGTGGATTGGAAGCTTTAAAAAAACTTTAAAATGCTGTTGTTCTCACACAAAAGCTAAAATTTTAGTTTCATACATCAATTCTCTTCAATCATGTTTTATTTTTGCATCATTGACAGGCAACAAATTCAAATGTGTGGTTTTGAATAAGAATGATATCAGAGATCAAGGCAGCAGCAGGTTAAAGTTCATGAAGAGACTAAAACCTGCCGTAAATGCTCTGATTTCTGCATTCAGCACTTCAAAATAAGACGTTTGTTAGGGTCCAGGAAAGTGTGAAAAGAATTCCTAAACAAAAATATATATATACAGTACCTGTCATTTTGATTCTAATCGCTTGGTTTTGAGAGTTAAAAACAGGAACATTATGCAAGAAGAACCAAATATTTTGCAATCAACATAACAAGGCATGCATTTAGTCATGTTTTGTGGTTCTGAATGATAAATTGCTTGAAAATGTTTTTTTTAATAGTAATTCTATTAAAAAAACATTTGGAAAAAGGGGTGATCAATGAATAAGTCACTTCTCTCACTTATTATTAGGCAGTGGTCACTAAAAAAAGTCTGAATTTTCAAAAGCCTGAAGGGATCAATTCAGCATAAATTTACATTGCTAAAAACCTATTTGGTTCAGAAAAACAAAAAAGCTATTTTTTCTAGAAATATTAAGGAGTAAATTGTTAAATGAAAAAAAAGCAAGTTTTTTGTTTCTATCCTTCTAAAATCATGTTCAGAATCTTTTAAGAAGATTATCGAGTTTTTAGTGAGAGGTCCGATTCACAATGCAAGTACAATGCTAAACTGAACACATATTTTATGTCTAGTAGAATTGTGATGTAGTAGGCATCTGTAAGTGTCCCACAATTTTTGCTTAGAAAAGAGAACGTTTTTATGGACGGGAGAGAGAAATAGAATGTTTATATGTGCTTTTTTTCTCTTCACATTTCATCTATGCATGTTTTTCTTTCTTTCTTACTTCATTACAAAAGCAGACAACATCGTAAAAATTCATTTAATGTTGTGTAAATAATCTTTTTTTTGCATTCATCTACGCATATTTTTCTTTGTTTGTATTTAATTTTTTTATTTTTAATAGTTAATATTAGAAATTAGAAATTTGTAAGTAGCTTTTAAAATTTGAAATGCAGTTTAGACTTTTTAAATGAATTTTTTAGTATTATTTTTACTTAGATTCCAAGTTAAATTCTACCTTATTATTTAATTGTACTGTAAATAAAAATTGCTATTCCTCTTAATCTCTATTCGCATTAAAGATATTTAAATCAAAAACATTAGAAATAAAAAAAACTGGTTGTATGAGAGAGAATGAGAATGTGAGAGAGAGAGCGTTTATATGTACAAGAGAGAACTAATGTTTATATGTGCATTAGAGAAAAAAGGTAATCTAGCTAAGAGTCAAATATGAGGAAAACTTTCTCTTTTAGGGGTCAAAAGTGAGGGGAAACATTTTTTTCCCATTTAGGTGTCAAATTCGGGTGGGGAGAATTTTTCCCTTTTATGGATTTAAATCGGGAGGGGGACTCTTTTTTCCAGGTGCTAGGGAGAGAAACTTTTTTTGCTTTTCGGTGGGATTTTCTCTTATACGGATCAAAATCGATCGGGGATATTTTCCCTTTCTTGGGGTTAAAATTGGGGGGAATTTTTCTATTTAGGGAT
>VCCN01003230.1:237400-254724 GCA_006491835.1 Architeuthis dux
AGTGATTCATAATTTCCCTTGGAATGCTAGTTCTTTCTTGTTGCAACAGACTCAAATCATCAAATCTAAATTATTCAATACTACAAGAATTAAAGTAATATCCAACAGCCGTGTGAACTAATGTTTTGTTTCATTGTTCCATAATTAACAAAGCTATTAGGAAATGCAGCGTAGTGTAACAGTTATTGGCAAGGAAAATGCAATCATCGAACCGTATTCAAATTCCAGCTGAGGCCATTCCTGTTCACCTACCACGAACACCCTTATGAGTCCACAATGACAGATATCTTGACAAAAAATGTCTTCTCTCCGACATACGGTGGTTGATGCAGAAGAGAGTAGGTGAATGAGTATGTGAGCAATGCACCCTCCCATAACTATCAACCAGGCAGTAATAGCTGTAAAAAGGCCGGCAAATACACCATAGCTATTAATTTATAAATAAAAGTAACAAAGAAAGAAAACTGGTGATTTGATAACTTTAATTTTTTTTCTCAAATGTTTACATGCTCAACAAAATTGTTTCTTCATTGTTGTCATCTTGGATAAAAGTGTGGATCCTGTTCTGTTTAGTTTATTCATTTATATCAATCAATTCCATCGAATTACAGCAAATATTAATCACTGCTACCGACAACACTGGTTAATAACCTATTTTGAGTGGGAATTTTTAAAAAAACAACCCAAAAACACATTTTTCCTAGACATAATAAGGATAAATGCTGAAATTTTCAGCCCTCTAACTCCATTGGTGTGGCCTGTATGCATGTTATATACATAGATAGCCAGCCAGCCTGACCCACCCAAACTGAAGAAACCTATGTTGATGTTGACAGTCTTGTTTAATATTAATTACTGCTACCCACAACACTGGTTTATTGCTGGGTTTAGGTTATTCATCTATTCATTTATATGTATCTATGTATCCGGACTTCGCCTAGCCCTAACTGTTCATAGTAGAAACTTGAAATTGTGCACACACACTCCCCTCAATGAGTAGGGAAAACGTTTGTGTTTGTTTTTGTTTTTTGAAAGTTTTTTAGAGGCCCAGTCAATATGCAATGTAAGTTTATGTTAAATTGGTCACTAGTTTGTGCCTGCTTGTTTTTTGAAAATTCAGACCTTTTTTAGTGATCAAAGCCCACAAAAGGTGAGAGAAGTAACTTAATTGATCACCCCTAACACAGCATATATGGGTGGCGGTGATTCATAATTTCCCTTGGAATGCTAGTTTCCTGTATGATCAACAGCAAGAGACCTTACAATGTCTAGATGATGTAAATAAATCATTATCATTTTATGCCAAAAAGTCACCTTTGTATAAAATACATCATAATTTTCAGAGCTATTTTCAAAATATTAACATGTCCCATGAGATATAATAGGTGTCTGCAATTAACTCCTGTACAAATGCTGTACAAGATACCTAGCAACTATGACCTTTGGTATATAAAATACAGGAGAACCGTCTTTGGTATTTACTAAGCTTAGCTTAGACTGGTATCAGGCCAATTAGAAGCAGGGAGAATGGGAGGGTATGAAGATGGTGTTGCACCAGTCTTCTAAGTGGGGAGAGCTTGCCTGCCTTGAAATTCATATTGAACTTCTAGCTTTTACCCAAGCTTGAACACTGACCATTGTCACTGGTAGGACATATGCAACTACCTCAACTACAACCTTTTTGTTAAGTAAGTATCATGAGTTATTCCCCTTAAGCAGAGGAGTTCTTATCCACTTCCGCTAGGGGGCGCTGTTTTATGTTCTGGTGAACAAGCAGCCATTTTATTATTGTTTATCAGTAGATGAGAGAGCTCGGAAGGACACACATGTGTGAATTGTAACCGTGGCCAATATTTGAATAAAGGACCTGTAAGTAAATCTTCTGTTTGCATTTTTAATCTGTTTGAGCCCTCTTTTGTTGGAAGTGGGGGGGGGGTGCATCTTATTCACCAAAGAATATGGTCATTTCAAATGATATGTTTATGTAAGTTGATACGTTCAATTTAATGATAAAGACACATCTACTCTAGCTTTATAAACTCCTCCACACACTACATGTACAGTGTTGCTCATAGATAAGTACACCCCTACCACTTTTTAACAGAAATTTAATTTTCTTCTGAACCAAATATAGCAAGATTTTATTATTTCTACTGGAACATTACACAATCAAAACGGATATTCATCCTCAGCAGCAAACAGCCGTTATAAGTCCACTGCTAGACAAAGTCCTTTCCCAACTCCTTCCATTACAACCGATTTTGTGCTAACCTCTGCCACGTCTTACCGGCAAACCTTTCTATCTCGCACCTCCATCTTAGGTCTGGTCTTTTCCTACAGCTATCTTTATCTTGGTTGTATCTTTATGTTGTCTAATTATTGAAGTGCCATTTTCGTATATGTTTTGGATGATTTGTATGTAATTCTCGTTAACACCTTGTTCTCACATTGAGTTAAAAACTGCTGTGTGTTCTACTGAATCAAATGTTTTCTCATAATCTACAAAGGCCAAACAAGGACATTTCGATTAGTTGATGTATTGCATGTAAGTGATCTATTGTTGAGTAGCCGCTTCTAAAGCCTGCCTGCTCACATGGCTGATGTTCATCTAGAGTGCCTCTTAATATTTGTGAGTATTGTTATGAACAGTTTATATATGTTAGGTAATAGTGTAATAGGGCGGTAGTTGCCAAGGTTGTGCTTATCTTGTTTCTTGTGGAGTAGGATTACTTTTCCTAGACAGAAGTGTGAATAGCTGTGCTAGTCCTTTGTGCAAGATTTATACTGCATCTTCTAGAAGGTCTGTTGTTATGCCATCCTCACCTGGGGCTTTACCGAGTTTCATATTTTGTAGTGCAAATACTACTTCTTTTATTGTTATGTCTTGGATATCGCTAGTATCTATAGGTTTATTAGTTTGTGGTATTTTTATTTTAGAAGCGTACAAATCTTCATAGTATTCTTCCGTTACTTTTGTCAATTTGTTCCTATTTTTGATAATTTTGCCATTTGTATCCTTTAGAGCAAGCATCTGTTGCTTGTCGGTATGGTCTGCAGATCAGGCATGTTTTAAACTCTTTCCCTTTCTGATAGGCAAACACAAAGAGGATAGTAGAGGCTTTCTTTTTTCCTCATTCTTTTATTTATTAATTTGTTAAGTTCTTCTTATTTCCGTCCTCTTTAGTTTTTATCTTCATGTTTCTCCTGTTTGATTAGTTTTAATGTTGCTTTAGAGTATTTCCCTGTATTATCATTTGTACTACCTACCATCTCTGCTGCTTTTTTAATTATATTTGTCAGACTATTACTCTTTTCCTCTATGTTACTGTCGCTATTCCACAAGGCCTGAAATCTGTTCTCTATCACTACTCTGAAGTTGCTTATGTTCTCTATCTTTATCTTATTTGGGCATCTCTTCTTCTTAAGAATCATTTTATTCCTTTCAGTTTTAAAGTTAAATTTAGTTCTGCACACTACCATTCTATGATTGCTTTTTATGTCTACTTTGTTCATAACGGTAACGTCTTTAATGTTATTTATCTCGTCATTTAGTATAAAGTCGATTTTGTTTTTTGTTGTGCCATTTGTGCTTTTCCAAGTCCACTTTCGACCTTCCCATTTTTGAAAGAATGTATTAGTTATCTTTAAACCGTATCTCTGAGAAATTTACTAGCATGTCACATCTCTCATTTCTCTGGCCTATTCCACATTTTCCTACACTAAATTCGCCAACCTTTCCTTGATCTACCTTACCAAACTCTCCAGCATTGAAACTTTTTGCCAAAAATATTTTTTCATAATGTTGGACATCAACATATTCATATTTTTGGCAACAGTTTTAATGCTGTAGAGTTTGGTCATAAATAATACCTGATAATATCCGTTTTGATTACGTAATGTTCGGCTAGAAATAATACAATTGTTTTAGAAGAAAATTAAATTTCTATAAAATAGTGGTAGGGGTGTACTTATTTATGGGCGATACAGTATATATGAACGTGCAACTAAAATATGCTTGATTCATTCTCATCTCATTGTTCCATTTATAAATGATGTTCATCTAGAGTGCCTGTTAATATGTTAGGTAATAGTGTAATAGGGCCGTAGTTGCCAAGGTTGTGCTTATCTTCTAAATGATGTAAATGTTTCTAATGATAACTAAAAGAATAAATTATTGGAGGATCTCATGATAATTACTGAACTTGAACCTTTAATTCTCTTGTAGATGGAACATTCACTTGTGGAAGATCCCCATGTGGGGCAACAACAATCTTTTGGAAGATCCCCATGTGGTACAACAACAGAACACAAGGGAATCATGTGACTTAGTTGAATGAAAACATCCCAAAAGCAACCATTAGGCATTAAATTAATTAATATCTAGTTATTTATTATTTATACACAATGAGTTTGCACACCAGTTGTATCTGGTAGCTTTCACAGGAGTTGAAGTGACAGTGAGTCTTCTCAATACTCCAGCACCCCTTTAGTATTGTAGCTGATTTTAATATTGCTGTCAGTTGGATGGTTTCAATTCTTCCTAGAATTTCCACATCTTCCAATCTCTTTGTAAAGCTCTTGGAGACAGTTCGAGATACTCCAATAATGAAAGGCACAACCATCACCTTCATGTTCCACAATTCTTTCAGTTCTTTAGCAAGGTTCAGATATTTTTCAAACCATTCGCCTTTTTCCAATTTTACTCTGTGGTCTGCTGGAACAGCAACATCCACTATCTGACACATCATCTTCTCTTTGTCTACAATGACTAAATTTGGTCGTCTGGCCTGGATTGGGTGATCTGTTTGAATTTCAAAGTCCCAGAGAATACTATGGTTTTTATTCTCTAGGACTGCATATTAATCACGTCTACCCTCAACACTGGTTTATTGCTGGGTTTAGGTTATTCATGTGTTCTGACCTTTATATGTATCCGGACATCGCCCAGCCGTTCATAGTAGAAACTTGAAATTTTGCACCCACACTCCCCTCAATGAGTAGGGTAAATATTATTTTTGTTTTTTGAAAATTCCCCCTTTAAATTGATTTTTAGAGTCAATATGCAATGTAAGTTTATGCTAAATTGGTTACTAGTTTGTGCCCACTTGTTTTTTGAAAATTCAGACCATTTTTAGCCAACAAAAGGCGAGAGAAGTAACTTATTCAATGATCACCCCCAACATAGCATATATGGGTGGCAGTGATTCATAATTTCCTTTTTTAATGTATTTTTGTTCAAGTATTTAAAAACAATAGGTAATATTTTGAGGTACCATGTAAACATGCATATATATATATATACACACAGACAGATAGATAGAAATATAAAATTTTATGCAATGTATAATGCTTATTTATTTATTTATTTACACGATTTAAAACCGCAAATTATCATCATCAACCATTCACTGCTGAACAAATGCATTTCCCATCTCCTTCCATGACAACCATGTTTGTGCTGACACAGAAATATACAATTTTAAGCAATGTGTATGAGCAGAGTGTTGAAGTAATATAAAAAGAGATGAACAAAAGTCAATAGATATAAGTAATGCCAGATATCTACTCTGAGGTACGTCTATAAAGATACAAATGAAGTGAAACATACGTAAAAGCAAAAAAGCAAAACAGTCTATGTATCGAATTGAAATAACCCTTCCATCACAGCTGTGGCTCAAAAAGGGAGGAGCCATTAAGTTTTAACAGATTTCAGTCATTATTGGCTAAAATTAAAAGACAAAAAAATCCCAGAAAAGCATCAAAGCAAGACAACAAAATGGCAGAAATTTATTCCGATCAGCCAACCAAACAACGACACCTTCCACTTTTTCTGTTTTGGCAATTTTCAATGTTGAAAGATTTGATTATTTTATTCTCATTGGGATTTTATCTATCGACAGGCGCAACTGACAGCTATGTGCACTGGTTTTTATATGTTATCTATATTTGTAATTGACTGTACTGTTGGCAGTCTGTAAAAGAATCCAGGCAGAAAATATACAAAAATTAAAGAAATAACAAAACATGTCTGGTTAGTGACTCAATAGAAACCATCACCGTGACCAACGTCATTTGGCAGCATGCCGTGTTGATAGTGATCAATTAAAAAATTGGAAAAAGGGGTTGTAAAATAATAAGTGACACTGACAAACGATAGTAGTAACAATTTATTATGAACTGCTTTTCTTCACAACCTGGTTTTCCACTGGTATTCATAAAAAGGCTGCTCCATGCTCGGTCATGTGTTCACCAGAATTAGGGAGGGCCATAACTGTACAGAGAACATTTGTTATTAACAGGGGTGATCAATGAATAAGTTACTTCACTCACCTTTTGTTGGGTGGTGATCACTAAGTCTGAATTTTCAAAAAAAAACTAAGGGATCAATTTAGCATAAACTTACATTGCAAACTGAACCTCTTAAAAAATATTTAGGGGGTAATTTTCAAAAATAAAAAAGAATGTTTTTTTTCTAGACATAATAAGGAGTAAATGTTGAAAATTGCTAGCTCCGTTGGAACGGCCTGTGCGCTTGATACATACATACACAGCAAGCTAGACCAACTTGAAAACTGAAGCAACCTATGCTGACAGTTTTGGTTGATGGTTTCTAACAATAACAGAAGAGTTGTAAAATAAAGCACCATTGATAAATAAGTGATATTAAACAGTTTTTAAAGCCTGAAATAACCATATTGAAGTGCTTAAATCTTTGGAAAACGACAAATGAGAAACAAGGAAAGGACTCACAAAGAAAAAGAACTACGATGTATATATTTTCTGTCTAAATCTTTGAGATGAGGAATTATCATTATACATAGATTCATTCAGACTATTGTCCTCATCTCGGTTGTTTAAATGCTCACAACGTTTCGGCTGTTGTACCCTCCAGCCTTCTTTCAGTGTTTGTTCTATTTACTTTCATTTGGCATTGCACCATACTAAGCTATACTTATTAAATATCAATTTTGGTGCACTGCTATTTACCCATAGCTGGAGGCAGAAGTGGATTCATACTTTTCCCAAGGACATTAGTGTGAAGTGAACACAAACTATACCAACCGGAATTTGTATTGGTTCACTGACTCCCTTTTCCTTAACTGTTAATTCAACCACACCTCCTACTTTTAAATGTAACCTTTTATCTATATCCTTATCTATCACACAATTGTGTTTGCATGATACTAATGCCCTTGGAAAAGACATTAATCCACTCTTTTCTGCACTATTCCAATACTAGTTTTCTTGACAAATGTTTCGACACTGGTGTTTCACAATGTTTCACAAAGAAAACAGTTCAGTCAGGTCAAGGATTCTTCTCTGCTGGAGTACATGGAGAGGAGATGGGCACTGCCAAATAACTTCTCTTGCTTTCTGAGATGCCAGGAAGGACAAAAGTCCAGCTTGGCACCCCAACAACCTACAGGTTATGGGACCAACCAACTGTCACAGCTTGCAACCTTAATAAAGATAGAACTTAGTACAGGAGTCCCTTGATATAGCACGACATGCTATAGCGCAGTTTGCTAGATAAGGCGGATGGTGGACATTATTGCCCACACATCCTGAAAACTGAATAAAAACAGAATTTTATTGAAAGACTAACTTAATATAACTAAAATATTAAATTTCTTCGATTTTCAATCAATTAACACAAAATTAAATGGTGTTTTACACATAATTTCTTTGATTTTGTGATGAAAACAACACCTTCGTTCACCAGTGAATTTGTTTTGGCACTTGTAATCGACTTTTGATCATCCGTGGTTCCGTTATAACTCAGTTATCTTTCTTGGACCCCAACATCCATGTTATCAAGAGGGACTACTGTATAGCACTTTATAAAAGTGTTTAACAATTCTCTTTGTGGCTCACAGTGTTCTCTTTACAAAGAAGTCTGTTCTCGAGGCCTCAGAATTGTGAGGAATTTTGATATGAATGTTTGGTCACAGTTAAAATTGTTCTTGCAACAAACAGTCATATTAATTTCATAGAGCGAGCGGAAGGGGGGGTGGACAAACAGCTAAACCATGTGGCAATAAAAATAATTATGCACCAATAAACAAGCACTCGTGTGAGCTCATATCCTTGTAAAGGTTTCCTACTGGCATGAACCTTTACAAGGAAGCCGTAGCAAAGGTATTAACCTCTGGCAGTAAGAATTAATCATTAACTCTGTGTCTTTTGTGAGCAACCGATATCAGACTGAAGGTGCTACCCGTGAACATAGAAATACGTTGTGGGAGACCTCCTCTAATGGGCACAAAAGATAACCTAGCTGAACTTATCCTGTTTTGAAGACCTGACAAGTGTCTCTGGATCTCTCCAACAAAAACGCACGCACTCCCTAACAATGAACGCTGGAGAGGTGAGAACAATGGAACAAAGGATGTTGATTGTGCAAACAGATTTTCTTTAATAAACCAACTGCGATGAAGAAAGAATACCAGACAAAAGATGTATAAGACTGTAGAAGAAGGTGCCTGCCACAGAGCAAAGGCTAGCAAGCTAGTTGTGCAGACCATTAGTGTAGTGGGTTCAATCCTCCTCAAAGGTGCTCCATTATTGTGGCTTCACACCAGAACTAACCTAATATTTATAAATACCTATATGGCAAAAGAAGAATTAACGCTTAAATTCATAAACCACTTGAAATGGTTTTTAATTGACAGTAGTACTCTTCAATGAATAACATAAAAAATAGTTGAACTTTTCTGTGAAGAAAAAATAAAAAATTCACCAAATTGTTAACTCTTTCTCATCTTCACTCATGCCACGTTGAAGTGTTATCTCGTATTTGCATTATTTCCCGGTCAACAAAAGAAAATGACTAAAAAACATGTTTCAATTTAAATCATACACAAATTTAAATCCTAACAATGCCAATAATCAATAATAATACTATTTTAAATTAGCTTTTTCATGGTTTTATTTCACTGGACTTGGAAGTGATACATTGGGAATAATCACTGAAAATTTAGTAAGCGTACATTTAATATTAAAAGAGATATAGCAATTTATTTACTGCCCATTGTATTTTTTTTGTTCAGCAACAGGCTGTTAAATTAGTTTCAGGGCACACAGGCACATTGTTAGAGCAGGCAGTCAGGGAGGAAAGAGTTAAAGGGGGATAATTTTAATCAGAAAATCTTTTCTTGAAACTGAATTGAAGTAACTATGTTTCCAGTCTTTACTGACTTGAATATTTAAAGTTGGAATGCAAGACTGGATATTGTCGGCCTTAGAGTTGAAACGCATGTAAGGACGAGGCAAATACATTCAGGCTGGCCAAAAGCAGTCAAGAATGAGAGGAAGAGACGCGGCAAACATAGTAGCATTGTTCGCCTTTTTTTTGCATCTTTTCCCAAGCATCCATCTTGTCTTTGTAAACTCTGGGGTCCCCTTTTTATCAGCTTATATTGAAAAAAAGAAAAAATAATTAAACCAGAAACATTTGTTGTACATGGCATGTCCCCATTTCCCTCATTGTTCAAGTTCCACAGGTTCCACAATGCATGTATTCTTCTTCCACAGCATTTCTTTTTCTCCTTCTCCAAGAAAGTTGACAATGGAACAGAAAGGTCTTTTGGCAAAACATTGCATCAACTAGATCTGTCTGCTCTGACTCCGACTCGCAATTTCTGGTACCTCCGACTCCTCAATTTCTGGTACCTCCGACTCCTACTCGTCTGGCTTTAAAATGGCTAGAATTGGCTAGATCTTTCATTTCCAGCTAATTTTATAGCAATAAATGTTCGCTCCAAATTCTTTTCATATTTTTTTAATGACTTGGTTTAAAGTGTTATTTATTTTTTATTTTTCCTTAAAAAAACGTAGTAAAATAAATATGAATGATTATGCTGACTTTGTAGCTCGAAAAATCAACCTATTGGATCGGTTTTCAAGTAGTAATGTTACAATTTACATTTACTCAGAGTTGGAGTCGGAGTTGATATATTTATACCGACGCAGACTCCGACTCCAGTCAGTAACATTTTTCTGACTCCAACTCCAGTAACCCAAAATTCCTCTGACTCCAACTTCGACTGCACGACTCCGACTCCAACTCCAACTCCAACTCCACAGCCCTGACTAAGTCGCCATTGCCCTAGGGAGGCTATTCTTTCGTCAATATTAAATGGCTGTATACTTGTTGGACAGGCCTCGTATTTTAAACCTTTCTATCCTTGTTTGCTTTCTATTTTTTGTTATATACAGTCTCTGTATTTATTGGTCCAGCTCACTGGCGATTTCTTCTTCTGCCTCAGTCTGCCACTCCCTTTCAGAACAAATTCTATTATTATTTCCTCTTGTCATTCATGGATCTTCCTCAAATGTCAACAACAAAATATGTCAGTCCTTTCCTCTCCTACTTGACCTTTTAATTCATATTTCTCTCCCTCTCTCTCTCTCACACACCTTTCCTCTCTTGCTCATTATGTTTACCTTTTATTGTCAGGTCAACTCCCTGAGAAACTTTTTTTTCAGGCTCTTTTGGGCATGAGCTGTCTCAACCAGGCACTAAATAGATCTGCATCTTAACTCTTAAATTCATGGACTGCTAGTAACCGACAGTGAAACTCTTCAATGAATAGAATTAAAAATAATAACTCTTCTGAGAATTGAATAGAAAAATTTTCTTTTAGATTCACCTAATGGTTAATGGTCACCTAATTTCAATCTTGATAATGACATTCATTTTTTATGAATTTAAGAGTTAAATGGAAGCCTCATGAAAAAATATGGGGAAAATGTTACAAACATCATCTGGGATTGGCTCCCTTTCTGAACACGAAAGCATGACTGTGCTGCACGCGTGGTCTCACACATACCTCTTCTGGACCATGAGGGGTCAGAAGATCACAATAAAAGACAGCTGAGGCAGGTGTTGAACAATGACATGCAGTTTTATCAAATGCCAACATTGTCTCTCACTTTGCATTCTAGTTCACATCACCCCCACCTCTCTCTCTCTCTCAGCCATTGTTTCCTTTTCTGTGTTATTTTGCTCAATCTTGTTATCTTGTAGCAAAATGAAAGTGTTGAATTGCTATGCTAGTGCTTAGGAATTCTGGTGTAGTAATTCAGAGGACAAAAAGGCTGTGCAGCAAAAATCCTGCATGCAAATGAAAAAGACCAACATCGTGAAACCATGACTTGTTACATAGCACACACACACTTTGGGTATCATTTACCTCTATCAATGAAATTGGAAAGGTATATGTATTTGGTCACTTCTTTCCGTCTGACTACACAATATCTCCAAAAGTACTTTCAAGGATTTCAATGAGATTTTGTGGAGGGAGGACAATGGGGTAAGAAAGAGGTGGTCAAATTTGGGGGAGGATCCTGGAATTATTTTTTGATTGAGAAATATATTTATCATTTTTTTTTCATACATTTATATATATATGTCATGACTGTCCATACTATATCTCCAAAAGTTCTCAATGAATTTCAATGAAATTTTGTGGAAGAGTGGACAATAGGCTATAGAAGAACATATTGGGCAGATCCATGCACAATTACTCCCCCTGGCATTGGCATAGGTATGTGCTCGCTGAGTACTTTCTAGTTGGTAAATAGGCAATTTTTACCTCATCATCAGCCATTATAAGTCCATTGTTGGACAAAGGCTTTCCCAACTACTTCCATGACGACCTAGATTATGCTAACCCATTCCAGATTATATTCAGCATTTTTTTTTTGCAGCACTATGTTCATTTAAATTTAACAACAAAGTATATAAGTTAGGATTAGTGTTTTTAGGGTTAGTGCTGTTGTTTGCGTTAGTGTTATTAGAGTTAGGGTTAGTTACTTGATTTTAAACTATAACCTTTCAGCTGACACCAGTCTCTAAGAACCACATGATATTGAACGCTGAAAATGAGCGCTGAATTTAGCACGGAAAAGGTAACAATTACCAGTAAATGTATCATTGGTAAGTTCATCATTGGTAAGTCAGGGTGTTAGCCAGCGTTCTCACTAGTCATTTAACAGGTGAATTCCCAACAGAAACAGAATTCCAATTTCCCATTTAAGCTGAGTGTGTTTCTGACAATATTTTAAAAGATATTTTTAGCATTTTTTATCTATTTTGGTCTTTTTTTTAATACAAAATAAATACGAATACAAAAATGTGGACCTCGGAAAACTTCCCAATCCTATAAAAATGGTAGGGAAATCAAAATCCTGGCTAAAATGCTGTAAGTGTATCATCTCATCTCTCCAAACAAGTTTTATTTAAATGATATCCAATATTTGTTAATAATAAATACATAATTTGATAATCCAAAAGAGCTATCAAACTAAATAAATTCAATTGAAAACATCTGCTTTTTTCTCTAGAGGGCAATGAATTTCATTGCTATTTGATCAAACAGAAATTACCATAACTAATTCTTTGTGAAGCAATTCATCTGAAAGTGACTATCAGAAGAGAGTTCAAGCCTGCCTCTTGCTCTGATATTTGAACAGTAGAGTTGATCTGCTGAACGTTTGCATTGCTCTATTTGGATGGAGAAGAAAATAAAGAGAAAAAAGGAGAACCTGAAAATGTATTCATTATAAGTGTTTTATGCTTATAAGCACTCTCCAATGGGTATGAATCATTTAGTACAAACACTTATTTTTACTCATGTTGTCAGATCGATAATCTACAAACACCGTTTTTTTTTATAGAATAAACAAGCTATTAAAATAAAAAGAAAGAAGAAAATGTTGAGAGCCAGGGAGAAGAATTCTAATCGTCCTGATACCAGAGGGAAAGATTTTACTTTAAATTTTTTCTTTTTTATGCTTTCAGCTCGCTTGCTCGCGTGTCGCATGACACATGAGGTGATGATTTTGTCTCCATCCCCCAAACGATCCATCGAGACCCAATCATACTGGTCTGGTTTGACACTCAATAGAAACTGTCATGTGACCAATGTCTTTGGGCAGCATGCCGTGTTGGGGGTGATCAATTAAAAAATAGGAAAAAGAGGTGATCAATGAATAAATTGCTTCTCTCACGTTTTGTTGGGCAGTGATCACTAAAAAAGATCCAAATTTTTCAAAAAACAACCATGAATGCTGCCTCACTCAAACCAAGTGACCAATTTAGCATAAACTTACAATGTAAAATGAAACCCCCCACTAAAAACCTATTTAGGGGGGGGTATTTTTCAAAAAGCAAAAAAAACGTTTTTCTATACATAATAAGGAGTAAATTTTCAGACCTCTAGCTCTATTGGTGCGGCCTGTATGCATGATACATACATAGCCAGACCCACTTAAAAACTGTAGAAAATATGTTGATGATGACAGTTTCTAATAATAAATCCATTAAAACAACTACTGACCAACCAAAGAAAAAATAGCCACTCTAAATCAAAGATAGGGACTGTGTTTTTGTTTTTTATTTCTCATAGCAAACTCTCAAATGTTAAATATAACAAATAGGAAACTTTTAAAGTAGTCTAACACAGTGGTCCGCAATCACTGGGCTGGAAAGCATATGCTATTGGGCCGCAAGGAAACGATACAATTTGTCGATATTTCTTTGTAAATTCATTTCCTTGGATCTTTATATTAAATTTGTTCAATAAACCCATTTAGAAACAAAATTCAATGTATTGTCAACTTAGAAATGACTTATAGTTGACTTATCACCTTTATTCCGGTTGTGATTAATAAGCAACCCCCAGTTTGACATTCCACAGGAATATTGTCTATATTAAACCAGTCCACAGTGCAAAAATGGTTTGGGTCCCCTGATCTAACAGACTACAAAAGATAATGTAATTTTGAGAATTGGTAGAAAGATTATCAGTTATTCAGAAATAAAATATCACCATGATTCAAGGACTTATTTCGATCAGTACTTTATATGTGTTGTTGTATTTGACATGTTTTGATGTATTCTTCCTTCATCAGGTATAGATATACTAAGCTTCATCAGGTATAGATATACTAAGCTTAGTCCAATTGGTGGTTATGAAGCTCATGCTATGTTAACCTGCCAAGTGGCAGAGGACCTGCTTGTCTACCTTGAAAGTCAGCATTCAAAATCCTGTTTTTTTATCTGGGCTTGAACGCAGGCCACTGACACCAGTGGAAAATACACAACCCTTTTAGCCACCAGTAGGGGTAAGAGCTTTCAGATTGAGCTCTTTATTTCTCTCCCATGAGTATGTTTTTATGCTTCCTTGTTTGTCACAACTATATTGCCCTTCAGACATCAAAGGAACTGATCACCGAACACGCAGAGCAATATTAATTGCATAAGAGACAAAGAATGGCATATGGGATCTGATGTGTGGGAAAAGTGCTGTCTTTGACACAGAAGCGATTTGAACAATATATCAGCCTAAACATAGCAATGTCCTCTAAATGTTATCAGCTGTGATGGATAGCAGGAAAATGAGGCTAAAGAGCAGAACAAGCAAAATGCTGTGTTAAGAAAAACAAAGCTAAGATCGGAACTCATTCTTTTTGTTATGTCTGTTATTTTTGTTGTTTGCACGTTTCGGCCAATCCATTCTATGGCCTTCTTCAGCTATACTTTCTGTAGGTAAAGAGAGGGTCTCTTTTTCTGGTAGTACAAATTCTACATTATAACAAATTGTTGGCTAAATATATAAGTCAAACCAGTGTGGATTTCAACTCGGTGTTGCTTCCGCTGCTCAACAGGAACACAGTATGGATTTCTTTCTTTAACAAAGAAAGGAATTGAAAACATCTTCAACTTTTTTTTAATTGGCAGTACTGGAAAAAGAGACCCTCAAGATTAATCGTACTAAAGAAGACTGTATTTTGACCATTTAATAAAAAAATAACTGGCCATAACCTGTATTTAGCCGCCAACAATTTCAAACCAAGGCAATGCAAAAAAATAAAAGTGTCAATCAGAGAAGAACAACAGGGGAAAAAGAGAAAGATTTTTTACAAAGAATGTTTGTGAATTAAGTATACAGCTTTTTGAAAGTTTGGTTTAAGCCACTTTTTCACTTTTTCCACTGCTAAGGCATTATAAAACGGTTGTATCCACCTATATACTAATGGTTTGTGTTTTGTTCTGAGTATTCTTAGAAGGAACATTCATCATAGAAAATCATAAGATATACAAATATCTTTTCACTAGCGGCAGCATTTGTTTTTCAGCAAGGCCTTATAGAGGCAGCGCGCACCCTCTTCTTCTCCCTTCTACATCACGGCCTCCCACCAGCCCAACCTCTGACAACTCAGCCTAACATAACATAATCACAATTTTGGGGGTCTGGGAACTGTAAAAAATTTCCCCATATAAATTAATGGTAATTGCTGAAAAGGTTTTATAAGAATGCTCTACTTAAGCTCATTTAAATTTGAAAATGTATAACGACTATTTAAAACTAAATAATAAAGTGTACACGCCTTATTACACTGTCACATTCAAACCTTGATTCTATTGCAATGGAAAATCTCTTTCTATGTCATTCTCTGACAATAAATAAGACCCATACACTAGCCAGTATTTGGCCAGGTGCAATTTACACTTTTTTCCACTGCTAAGGCCTTATAAAACGGTTGTATTCACCTATGGACCAATGGTGTGTGTATTGTTTTGTGTATTCTTAGAAGGAACATTCGTCATAGAAAATCATAAGATATGCAAATATCTTTAAACTCCTATTTAACTGTGATTTTACTAGGATGTAAAATCCTTTCCTATGCTATTCAATTACAATAAAGTAAGATCCACTTTTGATAAAGTCGGAAAACAAAAGGCAAAACCAAGTATTTAGTCATGGGCAAATTTACCCCCCTTTTTTCTATTACCAGATAATAAGTTATTAGAAAACGTCACCAAAACTATCAAGGTTTCTTCAGTTTTTAAGTTGGGCTGGCTGACTGGCTATGTATGGATCACGCATACAGGCCACACCAATGGAGTTAGAGGACTGAAAATTTCACATATTTAATCCTTATTAAGTCTAGAAAAAAATTTCTTTTTTTTTAAAATTCTCCCCCTAAATAGGTTTTTAGTGGAGGGTTCAATTTACAATGTAAGTTTATGCCAAATTGATCCCTTATTTTGTGTCCGGCAGCATTCATGCTCGTTTTTTTTTTTTTAAATCAGACTTTTTTTAGTGATCACTGTCCAACAAAAGGTGAAAGAAGTAACTTTTTGATTGATCACTCCCAACATGGCTTACTGCCAAAAGCCATTGGTCACATGACAGTTTCTATTGAGTGACTAACAAGACCAGTTTTTTTAAATCATAAATTTATGGTTCAAACCTTACTGGTAGCATTTTCATCAGGGTAACTTAAATTTACCACCACCACTGCTTAATTTACGAGGTAAACAGGAGCTCACATGGGTGGCGGGAATTCATAATCGTCCTTGGAATGCTAGTCGACCTTTTTTTTTCTATTACCAGATAAGTCTTTTTGTTTTTGTATTGCTAAAATATATTAATTATTAGTCTACTATCCCTAAATTGCGGAGATACACAAAATAATGTCCACAGGTCTTATCCGCAGGAAATAAGAATTGGGAAATATGTTTCATCTAATAGAATCATTAGAATCTAAGAGAAAGTTCAGAAGAAGAACGTTTCTGTTGATGTGAATAATAATGGAAATAATTGACCCACTGTCTGTGGAAAGTCCAGGCTATTAGCGAGCAGAAATTGCAAAGAGAAAAGCAGCAAACAACTAAAAATGTACAAGTTAATAAAAACAACAGAGTTATTTGACCTACACAATATTTTTTTGTATTGTGTGAAACATCATAATTGGGAAAATGCATGCAATACAATGTTATGGGAACAATCCATTTTCTTAAAGCCAAGCAATTACTACTAGTATTCTTGTGTCCTAACCTGTGAATACCACAGGTGGCTAGAACTTTATTCTCTATATCTCTATCTACATATATACATAACTAAATACATACATATATGTGTGTGTGTGTATAATTATATATGTATGTGTTCATGCATGTATAAGTATGTATGTACATATGTAGATATATCTATAAACACATATATATATGCAGGCATACATAAATATGATTGAATGTAGGCATAAATCTATTTGGATGCATACATACATGTGCATATCTGAGTGGGCATATATATATATATAAACCCATGTATATAAACATATGTAGGTATGTCAATACGTCCATAGCCTAATGTTGAAAAAAGCATTTATTTACACAGCAAATACTTATTTTTCAACATAATCCTTGTCAAAGCACTTGACCCAATGCTTCCCTATTAAACACATAAATTAAACATTATACAGTGAAAATTCTCCATCTATGTTTATTCCCATTCCCTCCCAATCGATTT
>VCCN01003230.1:263219-283282 GCA_006491835.1 Architeuthis dux
AGAGAGAGAAAGCAAAGGTAAGAGACAGAGAGAGAAAGCAAAAGAAAGAGACAGAGAGAAAGCAAAAGAAAGAGACCAAGAGAGAAAGAAAACTAGAAAGAGACAGAAAGCGAAAACAAAAGAAAGAGACAGAGAGAGAGAGACAGAGACAGAGAGACAGCAAAAGAAAGAGACAGGGAGGGAGAAAGCAAAAGAGACAAAGCAAGCAAGAAAGAGAAAAAGACAAAAAAAAACATATTTTATACAAAATGGAAAACATTTTAACTACCTGTTAAAAAGCAACATGGTATTTTTACAGTAAATCTTTTTTGTAAATTCTGTTATTAAATCAACTCCAAAAGTTCATATCACAGATAGAGGGGGAGAGAGGGGGAGAGAGAGAGAAAGGGTGAGAGAGAGAGAAGGAAATAGAGAAAGTAAAAAAGGAGAGAATGTAAGAAACACATTTTTATATAAATCAGGAAACATTTTTACTGTGTAATTCCAGTAAAAGAAATAAGAAAAATCTATAAAAAGCCAATGAATAAAAATACAAAAATTAATAAGGAGCAAAAAAGAAAACCTGAAACAAAATGTAAAGGAGAGAGAGAGAGAGAGAGAGACCTACAAAGTAGTTGCAGTAATTATACACAAAAAAGCCTGAAATGAATAATTTGTGTATTAAACAAATGTGAACGTTGTTTCACTCACCTCATGAAATGTAGTTAACACCATGACACTAACAAATGGGATTCTGCATGGACCTCCTAATGTGCAGGCCAGAGAAAATACATTTTCTAGAGTGTCACACACATTTAAAACAGTCTCCTTAGAGATTCCTGACCCCAGGTCAAATACCAATGCAGTGGCTGTTTTTAAAAAAAGACAAGGAAAAAAGATGCTCTTGAAATTTTCATTTATGATAAGTGGCATATACAATTTAGTTAGATATATTTATCTGTATAGCATGTGTGTGTATGTCATTTACCGTCATATACAAATTATAATATAGAGATATTAATTCAAAATATATGATTTATTCGAAACATATAACAAATATATAAACATATGCATAAAATATATATTCACTTGTGATTAGTGATGATTAGCCAGCTATTCTCAAAAGCCATCAAAAGTGAGTTCAATCCTTAATTTGTGGCATCGTGCCCAATGAGACTAAGATTAGTAAATATGTATATTGGTAACGTCTCCATAGAGCAGAGCTTTTCACACTTTTTGCAGGGGGAACACACTTTTTAAAAATTAAATTTTTTTGCGACAGATTACTTGAGTTTTGTGTTAGCCAAGCCAAATCTATAATGTCATCCCGGCAGTTCAACTGACTCAGGAAAAGTAACCTTTGAAAGATATACAAAATTATAGTTGATTTTGCGACATGCCTAGAGATTATCAGACACAATAAAGTGTTGCGACACAGTGTTGGAAAGCCATAGAGTGATGATCAGCAAAATCTTGTTTGTTCATAATTTTTCTGGACTGGATGAAGAAAAGTTTTAAAATATTTTGTGATTATAAATTTCAATCTCACTCTTTTAATTTTAAACTTGTCAAAAAAGGTCCATGGAAAGTTAAAGCTGCGATCTTCCCTAAAAACACATTCTATTTGTTTATCTTGGTAAAACTGCTGACATTTCAGTGACATCATCCGGTGTTGAGGCAAAATGTGACCATTTCAATTCTGTTAATCATTGCAGTATAGAGAGTTCAATCCCCACTGGGCACCCTCACTATTATAGCCCTGTACCAGACTAAGCAGGATGTTAGCCAGGAATTTTTCCACTGTTTTTTAGGATTGGGAAGTTTTCCGAGGTCTAGCTCAGATTAATTGGGAAATTGGAATTAGGTTTCTATGTGGAATTAGCTATTAAACGGCGAGAGAGAGAGAGAAATACATAGATATATAGTGGGGTAGGTGAATAAGGTTTCCTTAGTAAATATCTACATAAAGTGCCTGGCATATAGTAATGGTTAGCAAGTGTCTCTCACTCGTTGCCTCACTACTGTATTTTAGTAAATACTTATGTAGATTAATTGCAACAGAGTGATAGTTGCCAGTAAGCTTCACAAGCCTTTGCTAGTGAGTTTGATCCTCACTCATTGCTCCATTATCGTGGCCTTGTACTAGACTAAGCTAAACTTAGTAAATATATAAAGAGCTAAGTTTAGTTAGCTATATGGTCTGTCTGGAAAGTATCCAGCTATTTAAAATTAACAAAAAAAATAGCCTACCTAGGGCAATAGCGCCTTAGTCCCCTTCAAAGTATTCCACTTACACACTTATCCCAGTATCCCTTCCACTTTTCAAAACAGTCTGCAAAGTCTTCTTCAGCCATCAGCTGCCTCATCGCATTCTCCCCAATCTCTGCAATCTCTTGGGAAAATAACCCAGAAGCCGCAGAGTATCAACTCTAAACCGCAAGGGGGCCGACAGACCCCAGTGATGCAATGTTTTGGTAGAAAAACCTGCACGAGATGTGAAGAATGACTTGTCCAGTCATTGTGAATGTGACGGCAACATGGTATACAAGCTCATACAATGGCCTCTCACTGTCAACTGAGTAACCCCACAGGAGAGTATCCATGCATGAGCAGTAAGATCCTCTCTGATTAATTGCCAATTTACTGTTTCTTGAGATATTCATAATGGCTGGATATTTTCTGAACAGACATTGTATATACATAAACGACACACATATGTGTGAACTAAATATATGTGAATTAATTAGATTGAGAGAAACAAATATAGATATATAAGAAAGAAGGGAGGAAGGGAGTTTTTATTTACCAATAATAAGATAGATGTGAAGAGACCAAGATCAATGTAAAAGAAGAACTTTAACTTCATGATTTAAGTGTCAAAGAGAAGAACAACTGAGATGACTTTACGATTACCAACATCACAGATAAAAGAATATGCAAAATTATCAAATAAATAAAAGATATTTAAAATTAGCAGAAAGTTTGAATATTTAAGTTCTGAAATCCTCATGCGAAAACTTTTCAACGAATATAACAATAATTCCTAAAATCAAGATTACTTTGCTCGTTGAATTGTTGCCATTCGTATTTACATGGGAAATATTAATTGGTTTTTAAATTGAGAGCAAAAATCACACAAAGGAAAATTTGTTTGTCAAGTTTCTCATTACCACAACAGATCATCTATTACAGAAGCTGAAGGTGTTGATAAAGAGGCAAACTGTAAAAGAGACAGATTAATAGATATTTAACTCTTAAATCTAAAGGATAAAATGTGAATGTTAATATCAAGGGCAATAACTACTGATTAAAGTTAACTCCCTTTCACCTTTAGGTAATTTTTTTCTCCCTAATTCTATTCACAAAAGAGTTCCATTATTTTTGTGATTCTATTCACAGTCGAGTTCCACTGTCAATCAGGAGCGGTATCAAGCGGTTTATGACATTACGAGTTATTGATTGATTGATTGATTTGTTTAGCGGCATATCAACCCTTGATGGGTCATTTAATGCCGAAATCAGTTTATAATCCCCAAAATAGTGTCTTGCGACTTTGGTAAACGGTTATATTTTTTTAATTAGAGTCTTGCGATTTTAGTAAACGGTTATTTTTTTTTAATTAGAGTCTTGCGACTTTGGTAAACGGTTATTTTTTTTTATTAGAATCTTGCGATTTTGGTAAATGGTTATTTTTTTTAATTAGGGTCTTGCGACTTTGGTAAACGGTTATTTTTTTTTAATTAGAGTCTTGCGACTTTGGTGGTACCTGTTTCGGGGGTCTTACCCCTCTGCAGGGCATGCAGTCAGCGTATTCTAGGCCCCAGCCGACAGGGCCACATTAAGAGTTAAGGGAGGTGTGGGTGGCCTAACGGTTAGCAGCACGGAAAATAGAATCGGAGTTCAAACTCCGGCAGAGACAGTTTGCATTCACTTTGTGTGAATCCATCTCTTCTCCCCCTCCAGCTATGGGTAAATAGCAGGGCAGACTTGGCTCTTCAGCCCCCGTTGGCAACCAGTCTAGGAGACAAACAACTCTGAATTCAAACTGGGAAAGTGTAACCCTAACGTTGTGAGAGGCTGGCAATGGACAAAGAAGAGAAATGTATGGTCAACAGTGCTCTGGTGAAGCTTCGACTGGCTTAGCAAGCCAGAAGTGGATTATAATAAATTGCTCAAGGAAAATAAAAGAGAATAAAAATGGATGGACAAAATAACATGAATGGCATCTCCATCTCCTCACGGCATGGACAAAGAAGAGAAATGTACTGTCAACAGTGCTCTGGTGAAGATTCGATGGGCCTAGCAAGCCAGAAGTGGATTATAACAAATTGCTCAAGGAAAATAATGGAGGATAAAAATGGACGGATGGAATAACGTGACCACTGTCTCCACCTCCCCACGACACCTCGAGTACAAGTAGATGAGTTGAGAGGAAAAAAAATAAAAGTAGGAGTGTCTTACCTGGCTGCCGTCCGTATGCCTTGGTTTTTGGTAAACCATACCTTGATTGATTGCCAGTTGGTACCTGCTTGGAATACCTTGACTGCATTCTTCTTTTGCCTTTCTTCTACAGAGATATGCTTGCAGAAGAACACAAAGAAATATGACCACTGTGTATCTGTTTAGAAAGAAAAAAAAGGTCTGGTTAGTCACTCAATAGAAACCAACGTCTTTTGGCGGCATGCTGTGTTAGGGGGTTATCAATTAAAAAATTGGAAAAAGAGGTAATCAATGAATAAGTTACTTCCATCGCCTTTTGTGGGATCATTAAAATGTGTGAATTTTCAAAAAACAAGCTTGAAAACTGCCGGATACAAACTAGGGACCAATCTAGCATAAACTAACATTGTAAATTGAAACCCCCACTAAAAACCTATTTTTTGGGGGGGGTGGATTTTGAAAAAACAAAATAAACGTTTTTTTTTTAATAAGGAGTAAAGGTTTTAATTTTCAGACCTCTAGCTCCATTGGTGTGTCCTGTGTGTCCTGCATGATACATATATAGCCAGCCAGACTAACTTGAAAACTGAAGAAACCTATGTTGACAGTTTTGGTTGATGATTTCTAAAAGGAATCTGTAATTCAGTTTTATAGGTATTTACTAATCTGAGCTTTGTCTGTTACAAGACCACAAATGTAGGCAACCCAGTTAGGATTGAACTCACTCTAGCAGCCTGTGAGACTAGTTTGCTAACCACTGATCCATGGCAAGTCAATCATCTTTAAAAATAAGATTGCGATAGCAATTATTAGCCTACTGTATATAGTCTGGGGACCAGCCGAGCCTACTGTGCACCCACCGCCCCATGATCCATGAGACTTGAAATTCCCTTGTAAAATCCTGAAATACCTATAAATTAATTATTTTATGGTAAAATAACGTGGATTTTTGAATTCCTCATGTCTGAAAACCATGATTTAGCCTTTTAAAGTACTCAGATATGTCAACTGGGAGATGAGATATGAAATTCTATTTCTTTTTGGTGTACCATTTTGTTTAATGCAAATGAGGTAGTTCTTCCCAACTTCTTTCTTGGGAACATCTTTTTTTGAAAGAGGAAGCCCTAAGGAACATTTTGGTACCCTAAATGCAGGATCATGGGAGGGGGGTGCACGGTAGGCCCTGCTGGCCCCTGGACTAATACATTTATACATTGATTCATTCAGACCAGTTTCCCCATTTTTGTTGTCTTTATCATAACGTTTCGACCACTGTACCCTCGAGCCTTCTTCAGGTGTCAGTCATTTTCAGTAGCCATGTTGAATGAAATTCTTGATTTGGTTTATGGGGATATCTTGTTCCCTTTTATATACTGTCACATCTGATGTCCTTCCTACAGAATTTCAGAACTTCAATTCTTCCTTCTGATGACACTACCTCTTCACTGAGCTGGTATATAATTTCTGCACTATCTGACTCATTCAACATTCCTGGAGGGTTACTGAATATGACACATACCCAAAGAGGGCAGAATAGCACGCCACATGGATAACCGCAGGACTCTGCTATGTTCTATTTTCTTCTGAAGACGTCACTAGCTGCAACGAAATGCATAAAGATTTATCCTCATGATAATAAACATGTTTGAGATGTAACAAGCTTTTCTCATTCTTTTCCTTTTCCACATTGTCTAACCACATCTATCATTCTGTCGGATTCCCTCACATCCATACAACAAACATGTTTACATGGTACCGCAAAATATTGCTTATTATTTATTATTTTAAATACTTGAACAATAATGTGTAAATAATAATAAAAAATACATTCCAAGGGAAATTATGAATCACAGCCACCCATATATGCTGTGGTGATCAATTAAAAAGTTAGAAAAAGGGCTGATCAATGAATAAGTTACTTCTCTCGCCTTTTGTTGGGCTTTGATCAATAAAAAAGGTCTGGATTTTCAAAAAACAAGTGACCAATTTAGCATGAACTTACATTGCATATCGACCCCCCCCCTCTAAAAAACCTGAATTTAAAAAAAAAAAAATATTTTCCCTACTCACAAAATTTCAAGTTTCTACTATGAAGGGTTAGGGCTGGACGAAGTCTGGATACATAGATAGATACATATAAATGTCAAGTACACATGAATAACTTAAACCCAGCAACAGTGATTAAACTAATCTGTTGTGGGTAGCAGTGATTAAAAGAAGAAAAGATCAAAGGTATTACATCTGGTAATACAGGTGGTTATTAACAAGCAAACCGATTATATTACAAAACGATATATATATAAACTTTAGACTTTGTCTAGTGACTTTTTTAAATCTGAATAATGTGAAACTATTTGTCCTCTGTCAAAACACAGACATGTATTTAATGAATGTGACTTATTTGTCTTTGTTTTTTCCCTTCTGTCTTGACGGATTTGTTAAGACATGAATTAATATCCACGTGTAGTGCAGAGTTACACTGATAAGAAAAACTAGTTATTATAATATAAACAGGTCTGGTTAGTCACTCAATAGAAACTGTCACGCAGCATGCCGTGTTGGGGTGATCAATTAAAAAATTGGGAAAAATGGTGATCAATGAATGCTACCGGGCACAAACTAAGGGATCATTTTAGCATGAACCTAAAAGTGACCACAAAAACAATAATAAAATAAGAATGATAAACACTCAATAGAAACCGTCACCTGACCAACGTCTTTTGGCAGCGTGCCGTGTTGGGGGGTGATCATTTAAAAATTGGAAAAAGAGGTAACTGATGAATAAGTTACTTCTCAAGTTTTGTTGGGCAGTGATCACTAAAAAGTCTGAATCTTTAAAAGAAAACGAGAATGAATGGCACAAACTGGGAATCAATTTAGCAAAAACTTACATTGCAAATTGAATTCCCACTAAAACCCCATTTAGGCGGCGGAACTTTTAAAAAAACAAAAAAAAAAGTTCTTTGTAGACATAAGGAGTAAATATTTTTAAATATAGTTTCAGCCCTCTAGCTCCACTGGTATGACCTGTATGCGTGATACATACATAGCCAGCAAGGCAGACCAACTTAAAAACTGAATAAACCTATGCTATAGATACATAAACATGAAACAAGCATGAATGCGGCTGGACACAAATTAAGGGACCAATTTAGCATAAACTGACATTGCAAATTGCCCCCCCACCTAAAACCGGGGGGGGGGTTCCAAAAACAAACAAAAAACTGTTTTTTCTATACACAATAAGAAGTAAATGTTTAAATTGTCTGCCCTCTAGCTCCATTGGTGATAAGACCTACATCCTCTTTTACACTTCCAGACCAAACATCATCCAGTTTCACCAAAATCCCCTCCGAAGAAAGCCGGTATGGCCGAAATATGTCAGGAAATAAATAATATTTTCTAAAAGTTTATAGTCTCCGCACTGTGTACTTTTTATCATTAAAACCCATGTAAAGTAGGGAGAATGAGAGCCCAGTTTGGACAATGTCAAATATTTAGATTCTGGCTGAAGAATTATGAGAAGAAAACTAAAAAGGATTCCAAGAATGATTTTGTATTGAGTCTATGGATGAGCGGAATGCTCAGAAGGAGAGGAAGGTGTGTCAGTGATGAAGAGGGGGTAAGATACGCAACAGACCAGCTGCAGATGACAACCAGATACACAAGGAGTACCAGCGGGAGGAAAGAGTTAATCAACAAATAATAAACAGGCCTGGTTAGTCACTCAATAGAAGCCATCTTTTGGCAGCATACTGTGTTGGGGGTGGCCAATTAAAAAGTTGGAAAATGGGGTGATCAATGAATAGGTTAGCTCTCTTGCCTTTAGTTGGGCAGTGATCACTAAAGAAAAGTCTGAATTTAAAAAAACAAGCATGAATACTGCCTGAGACAAACTAAGGGATCAATTTAGCGAAAACGTACATTGAAAATTGACCCTCCCCCCTAAAAGCCTATTGGGGAGGGAATTATCCAAAAACAAATGTTTTTTCTAGACATAATAGTAAGTAAATGTTTCAATTTTCAGTCGTCTAGCTTCGTTGGTGCTGCCTGTATGCATGATACATTCATAGATAGGTTTCTTCAGCTTTTAAGTTGGTCTGGCTGGATGGCTATGTTGACAGTTTTGGTGACAGTTTTGGTTGATGGTTTCTAACAGCAAATAACCTTAAAGTCAACATGTGTTCACGTTCAGCTTCCATAAAACAAAAAAGATGTCAGGAAAAGAACCTAAAAAGCACAATTATTTCATAGCAACCTGTCTCTTTCAAGCTATGTACAGAAGAATAAACAAATAAGTAGAAATTTTAAATCAGGCCAAGACAGGATTTGGTCTCTGACTCTAAATCAGAGATTCCCAAAGTGGGGGTGCTGGAAGACAAGGGGGCAGTGGGGGGGGATTGGAAGACAAGGCAAGTTAAAAGATGCAGCCAATTAATTTCAAGCTGATGGGAAAAAAATTAGTCATCGCACAGGCCCATCCTCCACATTAATTAATCAAATACTTTTAGGTTGTACAATTATATTTTTGGTTATAAAAGAAATGCTTAAACTGAAAAATGTTTTTTCTTGAAATTCAATTTTCAATGTATCATTTTCGACCAACTTTACTGATGAAATATGTGCTCTAAAAAGGAGTGGTTGTCTAAAAACGGTTATGGAAACACTGCTCTAAATCATTGCATGTTTGATGTGTGTGCCATTAAAGCCATGCTGATCAGCACTTGAAAAGCTATTCCTTTTTAGTCACTTTATTACAATTATACATTATTATACAAGCACACATCATAGCCATCATATTTACACAATAGGGCCTTAAACCTTTGCAGTGGTGTAATAAACATAATTCTTCTTAAAATCATTTATATCTGTTGATAGCACTACATATTCTGGTAATCTATTCCAAAGAACCATTACTCTACTGCTAAAAAAGAATTTTCTGATATTCAATCTTCTATTTACTTCCACTTCATGTGTGTTTTAATGGACAGATAAAGTTATCTCTTAATTAATGTGGTTTTGTTTAACACGAGTTATGCTTAATGCAGTTAAATTAATAACGACCACCCCTTTCAGTCACACTATAAAAATAGTGTTTCTAGGACTAGTCCTAGAAACACTATTTTTATAGTGTGACTGAAAGGGCTGGTCGTTATTAATTTAACTGCATTAAGCATAACTCGTGTTAAACAAAACCACGTTAATTAAGAGATAACTGTATCTGTCCATAATAAGTCTCAACCTAAAGTCCTCTTATGAATGAAAGCTAAGCATGTATTGCAACATTAATAATGATTTATTAAAACAAATAAAACAAATGATTGCATGTGTGTATGTGTATACGTGTTTCCATATGTGGTATGTGTGAGTGTGTGTGAAAATGTTCATTTGAGTATGTAGCGTGTGTCTATATATGTATAAATTGGCCCTTTTTGCATTGGACGTTTTGTTCATTGGACCATTTGTTCATTGTACGTTTTGACCTGTAACCATCTATATATGTATAAATTGGCCATTTTTGCATTGGGCGTTTTGTACATTGGGCCTTTTGTACATTGGACCTTTTGACTTAGCACCGTTAATGTTGTAGTTGATATTTAACAATCAAGGAAGCTAATCAAGTTATCTGCATATTCTTCATTTAAAAAGATCCTTCTTTAATCTGAATACAGAGTTGTAGGTTTCAGTGATAAACAAGTTTTACGAGCATACCGCACTTCATTATAAAACCGCTTATTTTTCCCATTATCGCCAGCTTCACTTTTCAGAAAAGAAGATACTTCAGATGATGTAGTGAATAGTCCTGGTGTCTGCTGGTTCTTCAGAAACTCTAAATCGGCTAATTTATTTGCTTTCTATCTGATGTTCAATGCTTCCTTCTCAGAATAGCCTTGTTCTTGATAATGTTTAATTTTTATATTCCACTCTATAACAGGTTTTTGATATTTTTGCAAGTCACTATGACTGATTTTGTGCAGCAAGTCAATGCTTTTATTAAATATCTTTTTTTGTAGATGGTTTCAAGATTCCTTTTGCCCCCTTATTTGGAGTTCATAATTTATAAACCTATATTTCTCTCTTCACCCACTGTAATGTTTATATATATGTATGTTATGTTAAATCAATAAACATGCCGAAGCAAGCTCCCAGCAGCCCCCATTCCGTTTCCGGGCCCAGAAAGCGTGGACCGGAAGTAGGAATGGGGAAGGCTCAGTTCTACACAGGCATTCCATCTTCTTTTCTTAACACGCTTAAACATGGTTATGAATCAAACACATTCTAATCTCACACAGCTAGAAGAGAAAGAACAACAAAGCGAACAAAGCACTAAACACAAGAACGTTACACTCACGTTGTGAATTTGTACTTTGTGAAGGTTTTTCATATCATTATTACTGACTGTTGATATTTTTAGAAGGGAACCAGTGTCTTGATCAGCATAGGGCCCAAAACCAAAAATAACACCTTTTTGTAATGCAAACTTTTCAAACAGAGTTTGATCAAACTTTCAATGGGATCTTTGTAATCTTTTGTGCAAGATTCTTTTTTTTTTTCTTTTTTTTCTTGTTTAACGGCACATCGACCCTTGGTGGGTCATTTAGTGCCGGATTCAGTGGGGGGGGGGTCCATGTCCCCGTAACTAGAGATTTTTTTTTGTGGGGGGAGAATCCCAAATCTCTGTCACTGAGACAAATGCCACGAGGACCGGGATAAAGGAGGGGAGATCCCAAAAGTTTCTCAGGACAAATCCTGAGATGCTAATGGTGACCGCCTCCCGACCAGCTGGCCAAGATATCCTGTGCAACTTATCCCCGGACGATACCCGAGCATGCCACAAAGACCCCCGAAAGGGCCGTGTTTCTCTGAACTTCAAGGCCATGGCGGTTTCGAAGAACAGATACTACACTTTGATCTTAGCCAAAAGGCTGCGAAACGACCTGTGCAAGATTCAATGGAAGTTGTAATGCATGGTTTTGGCAAACAAGAAACAAATATATCAGTAGATGAAAATGATACTATGCATTGCTGTGTTTGTACAAACTCTGAAACGGGTATATTTGTCAAGTCATGATATAAGTTTCTGAAAATACTAATCAACTTACTGTATGTAGTTTCTTTATCCAGATGTATTGACATTAATGGTCCTGTTATATGAATATCCAATGTTACACTGAATATTGGTTTAAGGACTTCCATATCTAAAAATGCTTTATCAAGGTTGATACTCCATTAATTATGTACTGATATTTATCAAGATGATGAACAAGAGCTGTGCAACAATCAAATATACAGTTAAAACAATGGTCCTTGAAAAACTGTGACCCATTGACCTTCGGAGCAATGAAACTTTCAAAATGGGATTGTCTGTTCTACGGTTTTGCAGAATAATCTTTAATAGCTTTCATCATAAAATATTATTTTTGGAAATCTATATATAATGCAAATTCTATTGATTTACTGACCATGGTTCTTATGTGATTAGCTTATTAGTGATATATAACAGACCCATATTCTGAGATATCAGAATCTTGGCCTCTGGAGCCAGATCTCAAAATCTGCCATTTTGGATTTGGTCCGTTTGGGGACTTTATGGCATGTGCAACCAATTTTGTTTGTGGTTTTTGTGATTCTACCATAGAGTGGCAACTTGAGTGTTCCTAACATCCACGCCCAATGATAACAGATGGAGCAAAAGGTTAACCAAAGGGACAGTAAACACAATAGGAAAAGACCAGACAGAGAATGGTTTGCTGGTAAGACATGGCAGAGAGCAGTGCATTCGCAGTCATCATGGAAGGCCTCGGTCCAGCATTGGACTTATAATGGTTGATGATATATACATATATATTCAGCGAACCCATGTTAAAACGGACCCCGTTAAACCAGATATCCGATTAAATTGAACAAAATCTGAGTTGAGAGAGTGACCTTCCGTGTTAGCTACAGAGGACAGATGAAAACATCTGTAACTTGAAATCTATTAATTTTATCAAAATATTCTATGTATTATTAATAAAAGAAAGATTGTAGATAATTATCAACTAAAAAATATTTCTGTAGAGAATATAAAACCGGAGATAACCGTGGTTGAAAACTTGTTTACACTCGCAAACCGGCAAAACTAGTAGAATTTGCATACAGAAATGTTAGCCCAATTTTCACACACATTTTAAAATTTCACCAAAAATATACTAAAGGGCCAATTTGAATAAAATCTTTGAGATGTATTTCATTTTGATTTAATTTTCTTATGATTCTCATAAGAAAATTAATTAAAAATGAAATACATAAACAGCTGTGCCACCAATACAGCATTCATCAGATACCCCCAGGTATTTTGTAAGAAAGATTCATAGTATCGTAAATGGACCACTTCCAAATTACTACTACAATTACTTCTCTACATTTAGAAGTAAACAAACTTAAACTTATATGATGTATCATGTTCAGTGTATAGTATATATATTTTCCAATATCGTATCTATACAGTATTACACCTACCATCAGTTAACTCGGACAATTGGCTAAAAATGACACCCTTCCCCCCATTAGTCCGTCTTAACAAGGGCTCACTGAATATCACTGCAACAAAATAAACAGCTGTGCCACCAATACAGCCTTCATCAGTTGACCCTGGGATCAGGCATGGTTTCAGGGGCCGAAGCATCATTACCACTAACTCTGAGCACCCCAGCTGTACCTTATGATATCACTGGACTTTGTTGCTTTCCCCAAAAATTGCGATACATAATATATGGAAGTATATGTATAAATATATACACTGTGATTACATTATGACCACCTGCCAAACAAGGATCAATGTACTGTGTATTGTGACGCATTCCTTTGTTCATCTTGATTAAAGCTATCTGCAATTATTTCCGTATACACAGATTCTTTTCTGGGCCGGTTTGCGGGTAGCTTCGAGATACAGAATTCTGTTGCATTTAGTTTTCTAAATGAGTTGGTCACTTTTCTACATTACTACTAAGAAGATCAAGGGTTCCTCCCTCTTCCACCCGTCTGGGTGGAAGAAGCCAACTTCGTCTCTGACCTGTCGCTGATGGATTCACATCTCAAACTGCTCTCTCCTCCCTCACCCATGACGGGCAGGGGTCTTCTTTTTGTGACCTGTCACTAATGGCGTCAGATCTCAACTTCCTCTTATTTTCAAATCTGGCCCCTTTTAACGGCTACCGGTATACGATCTGGGTGTATTTCGTTACATAGGTACACAGCCCAATACACAACAAAGATCAATGTACTGTATATTGTGACGTATTCCTTCGTTCACCTTGATTAAAGCTGCAATTATTGCCATAGTAGTCCTTCTGTTGGCTCATACTTGGGAAACCTTCTGTTCATTTCTCACATCGATAAATATCAGTGGTTGGTGATGTTTCTCTCCTCAGACCACTGCTGATAGGTACTCACCATTACTGTACGTGAGCACCTCACAAGCCGTGCCATTTCGGAAATGCTCTGACCAAGTCTTCAGGCCATAACAGTTTGGCCTTTGTCAAAGTCACTCAAATCTTTCTTCTTGTCCATAACTGCGGCATTCAACACATCAAAGTCAAGTACTAAAGGCAGGCGTAGGTGTGTATATACCTATGACCCTGGCTTGCACAATTGTTACAAGACAGTAGCTGGCATTCTTGCCACATGTTGCTGGTCATAATGTTTTAGCTCATCAGTATATATACACTAATACATACATATATACACACACATAACTGTACTTACATAAATAGATTCAATGTCATAAATATATTTCATTTCTGAAAAATACAATGGATGTAAGTGTATTTGGGGGGAACAATTCTTTTTAGGTTGTACATTGATTTTCTCACATGAGAATTTACCAATGCTAATCTTGAGGTTTTGACCATTTTCTTTTTTTCTATTTCCTAAAAAAAAAATTAATCTCAGAATTGAATCAATGAAAAATAACTGTCAGCTTAAAGCAATTACCGATAAACGCAACCCTCACAGTATGTGTCATCTTCTTTATAACAGAGAAAATCCATTTTGAGTCACTGGAACTATTGAATATGCATAAATAAATAATAAATGGATGAATAAAGAAGAAAAACAGGTCTGGTTAGTTATTCAATAGAAACTGTCGTGTGATCAACTTCTTTTCGTTACATGCTGTGTTGAGGGTGATCAATTAAGAAATTGTAATAAATGGCTGATTAGTGCATAAGTTTCTTCTCTCGCCTTTTGTTGGGCAGTGATCACTAAAGAAGTCTGAATTTTCAAAAAAAACAAGTGTGTATGCTGCCAGACACAAACTAAGGGACCAATTTAGCATAAACTTTCATTGCAAATTAAAAAATTGGAATAAATGGGTGATTAATACACAAGTTTCTTCTCTCGCCTTTAGTTGTGCAGTGATCACTAAAGAAGTCTGAATTTTCAAAAAAACCAAGTGTGTATGCTGCCAGACACAAACTAAGGGACCAATTTAGCATAAACTTTCATTGCAAATTGATCCCCCAACCCACCAAAAGCCAAAAAAAGAATTTTTCTAGACATAATACAGAGTAAAAGTTTAAGGTTTCAGCCCCTAGCTCCATTAGTGCAGCCTGTACACATGACACATACATAGCCAGCCAGATAAACCAGCCAGACCAACTTGAAAACTGAAGAAACCTATGTTGATGTTGACAGATTTGATTGACGGTTTCTACTAAATGAAGTTGAAGAGAGAAACATTGATATAGATGTAATAAATTGCCCTTGAGTAAGATTTGCTTTTTAACAAACAATATCAGTGAGGGTCAAATATATTTTCTCCTTCAGTCAGTGTCATTATCAGAAAGAAACATCTTTCAAAATCACTCTTAATGCAGCAACAGCATAATTCATAGATATGTATTTCAAATATACAAGAAGCACTCCAGGGCTAAGACATCATCAATTCTAACACCTTTCCAAATTTCTTTTTCTTGGCATTTCAAATATCTTATATATATATATGAGAGACAGATAGAAATGCACGCACATATTTATGAACATATATGCAGCAGTATATATATATATATATGTTGAATTTTCCAATTTCTTTTCATTACAAGTACCTATAAAAATTAATGAAGATAGATATAAAAATAGACACATATATGGAATGCAAAAGTTCTATGCATATTTACATACATAAATAAATAAGCATGCACCTATATACCGTATATATATTTGAGAAGATAAGTCGATGCTTGAAGCATCCTAAAAACACCTCCAAAACTGGGGTCGTCCTAGAGGCCAGATACAAAAACAGTGAGCTAGAACCATGAAATTCAGACTGAAATTGGGGTCTCATCTTTTCTGAAGGTTGTCTTATTCACCAAAATATACAGTATATATATATATATCATCATCAGCAGCAGCAGCCGTTATGAGTCCACTGCTGGAAAAAGGCCTTTCCCATCTCTCTAGTTTATATATGTTAGGTAATAGTGTAATAGGGCGGTAGTTGCCAAGGTCGTGCTTATCTCCTTTCTTGTGGATTACTATTTCTAGACAGAAGTTTTTAGGAACTTTTCTTTTTCTTATGCATTGTGTGAATAGCTGTGCTATTCCTTTGTGCAAGTTTTCTCCTGCATCTTCTAGAAGATCTGTCGCCTGGGGCTTTACTGAGTTTCATATTTCTTAGTGCAAATACTACTTCTACTTTTATGTCTGAGATGTCACTAGTATCTATAGGTTTGTTAGTTTGTGGTATATTTATTTTTCAAGCATATACATTTTCATAGTATTACTTTTGTCAATTTGTCCCTATTTTTGATAATTTTGCCATTTTTATCCTTTAGTTGCTTGCTGGTATGGTCTGCGGATTGGGCGTGTTTTAAAATCTTTCCCTTTCTGATAGCCTCTACTATTCTCTTAGTGTTTTCCTATCTTTTTTCTCTTCTCATTCGTTTATTTATTAATTTGTTAAATTCTGCTTTTTTGTATTCGTCCTCTTTAGTTTTTATCTTCATATTTCTCCTCTGTTTGATTAGTTTTAATGTTGCTTTAGAGTATTTCCCAGTATTATTGTCTACATTAGTACTGCCTACCATCTCTGCTGCTTCTTTAATGATATTTGTCAGACTATTACTCTTTTCCTCTATGTCACTGTCGGGATTCCCCAAGGTCTGGAATCTGTTCTCTATTGCTACTCTGAAGTTGCTAATGTTCTATATCTATATCTTATTGGGGCATCTCTTCTTCTTAAGAATCATTTTATTTCTTTTAGTACTAAAGTTAAATTTTGTTCTGCACGCCACCATTCTATGGTTGCTTTCTATATCTACTTTGTTTATAACAGTAATGTCTTTAATGTTATTTATCTTGTCAGTTAGTATGAAGTCAATTTCGTTTTTTGTTGTGCCATTTCGGCTTTTCCAAGTCCACTTTCGACCTTACCATTTTTGAAAGAATGTATTAGTTATCTTTAAACCGTATCTTTCTGAGAAAATTACTAGCATGTCACCTCTCTCATTTCTCTGGCCTATTCCATATTTTCCTACACTAGCTTCACCAACTTTTCCTTGGCCTACCTTAGCATTAAAGTCTCCCATGAATATTGTGTAGTTAGTCTTCTCTCTGTCCAATATCTTACTGATATCGTCATAAAACTCTTCAATCTCTTGGTCAGATCTTTTTGAAGTAGGTGCGTAGACCTGGATTACCTTTAGTGTGTATCTTTTGCTTAATCTAACTGTTATCCAAGCTATTCTGTCTGATACACTGTCAAAACTTATAATGTTACCTGCGATGTTATTATTGACTAAGAATCCCATGCTACTTAATTTTTCTATCCTCTCTCCTTGGTAGTAGAATAGGTGGTTATTTACCTTAAGTTTTAAAAGGTTTTCTCCTTTCTCTGTGGGTTTCAGTTATACCTACGATGTGCCAGTTGATGTTGTCCAATTCCATTTGTAGTTTGTCTAGTCTATGGTCCTCAGCTATGCCACAGGTATTGTAAGTGTAGATCTTGATGTTGTTCAATTTGTTTAATGTCCAAGACTTTGTCTTGCTTGGACAGTGTCTGCTCGCATTCAAGGGCACATTGCCCGCAGGTACACAAAGCAATGCGGTTGGACCTTTAGTAGGCGATGAGGAGGAATGCTACGATATTTGTATGGTTGTGCTGTCATATTGGATTTGGGAAGGTGGTGGCTAATTCAGCTCACCCGTCACCAGGAGTTTCTAGTGAGCATTTGGTTTGGTGCCACCTTATTCGGTATATTCGGTGGGACACTGTATATCTACAGGGGTTCTCCATCTTCTTAGACGGTGCCCCATCTATCTATGGAGCCTTCCCCATCTGCCACCTGGGGACATGCAGGGTAGCAGAGAGATCCTGCCACCTCCAATTTCCATTGGTTGGCTTGAAAAAGGATATTCTTGATAGTTTTTTTTTTTTGTTTTTACTATAATGCTTTGTTATTAGTGGGAGTGGAATAGGTTAACTACAATTAGCTAGTCGCATGTTATTTTTTTTTTGTTCATTTCGGTCCCTTATTTCTTTAATTATTGACTTACGGAGAGGCCATTTTCCTTTCTCTTCTCGACGTGAAGACAATTTAAGTCTTCACCTCTGCCAAATGTTAGTGCCGAGAAGAGAGAGAGGGAGGGTCTCTGTATTTCCAACTATACTGTTATTTCAGGGGGGAGGTAGAAGGCATTACTTATGTAGCCATTTTTGTTTTTTTTTAATAAATGGAGCATGGAAACATTTATCTAAATAGTACAATTAGGTTTCAAGAATAAATTTTTTTTCAAAATGAATAAAGATTATGAAATTCAAAGAATGGATCATTTTATATCCGACAGATTAGGATAATTATAAAAACATTGGGAAGCCATATCATTGTAACGGTGCCAGGCTGATATGGGTTCCTAATTAATAAATGTCTTTTATATATGTATATATATATGAAGACAGATAGAGAGAGATAGACAGATATACAATATAATTTCATACATATATGCATAAGCATCTATTCATACATACACACAGATATGTATGTAAGTATAGAGTGAATATACTGCACTGAATTGATTTGTTACAAACTTCATTATTATCCTGAATCTGTGTTTACAACTATACACACACACACACACACACACACAGGTGTGTGTGTGTGCATGCGTGTGTAAATGTGAAAGAATTCTTAATGTAGTGCAGTCTCTTTTGTTTGGATTGTATCTTTTATTCCCCTTGACAGAACAAAAAACAATAATAAATCATAAGTACTTATTTATTATGAAATCTGAAGATTAATCAATGATGTATGTGAAATGGAAAGCACTTCGATGAAGCCACACGCCCCCCCACCCACTTCACAACAAATGAAACCAGTTTGGGTGGTGGAAGTGGCCTAAAGGTTAACGGCATGGAGAATGGAATTGACGAGGGTCGAGTCTAAACTCTAGCTGGGACAGTTTGCGTTCACTTCGTACTAATGCCCTTGGGAAAGGCATGGACCCCACTTCTTTGCGCAGATATGAGTAAATAGCAGCGCAATCAGAGCCCTTTATTCCTGTAAGGCCAGCCCGATGCATAAGCAAATTAAGTGGCTGCTTAGGGCCCTGTGGCCACTAGAGGCGGTGGGTTGCCCCAAAATCAAATTCTGCTTAGAGCCCATAAAGGCTTGGACCTACCCTGTCATCTTTGGTATCATAAAAAAACCACAATTCTTACAGAAACAATGATTGGCGTCTCCATGGATTGTTTGAGAAATGGAGAAAATTTTAATGCATGAATCCACCCCTTTCACCCATCTACGGGTAAATAGCAGGGCCGTTGGAGCCCTTTAGCCCTGTAAAGCAGTCCATCTTGGGCGTTGGCTAGCACTAACACTCTTGCCCTGTAAAAACACCCATGATTGCTTCAAACAATGATTGGGTCTCCATGGATTGTTCAAGAAATGAAGATAAAATCATTGACTCATGTGGCACAAAACACGGGCGTAACTGAGCTTAGAAACCATTTCTTGTTTCATTGGTCTATTTTTTTTTTAATCTCCTTCGTTTGTGAAGAAATAAAATAAAAATTTGACAGTGGTTTTAATAACGTTATGTTGTGGGTGATGGATGTGCTGGGGTGGGGAAACACTGAGATAAGAGATCTGTAAATAAAAATCACAACAATGTATGAATAAAGAGTGATTTTGCAAGATATTAAGAACCAGCAGGAAGAGAAAAAGAAAAAAAGGAAAAAAAATAAGAAAGAAAGAGAAAATAATTTGGAAGATAAAAATAAATAAATAAATACAGCATAAAAAACATTTCAAAATTGAACAGATTAACGTTCAGCTAATGACTATGTGTCAGGCTACAGATGTATTGATCCAGCTTTGTATATTATATATGCACACACACACATATATATATATATATATATATGACCAGTGTATTGATGTAGATAATAATTTATCCGACAATATTAGATTGAAATGACAATTCAGAAGACCTCGTTGTGTACATATTAGACTTCTTAGTTTATTTTTATAAACTGGTGAAGCACCAAAATAAACTAAGAAATCTCATTTGTACACAACAAGGTCTTCTGTATTGTCATTTCAATCTAACATACACACACATATATATTATATATATATGATGCTTGGGAAATGACAATGTGGAGA
>VCCN01003230.1:294029-304639 GCA_006491835.1 Architeuthis dux
GAAGGTTCTAATCAATAATACATCTGACTCTAAATAGAATCGACTACAATCTAATATTTTTTTTAATTCACCATACGGGTAAAAAAAAAGTACAATGGACTCCAACAACAGTGATATGGCTATGTGATACCATAGTTTAGCTGTTGGTGCGTGGGAGGACGTTGTCCTTTGAGCATACCTTTTCTCATGGCAGCAGGTAGCAAAAAGTTTAGTAAGTGAACAAATGATAAGCGATTGCCAACACGCTATTTTTAATACGAAACGGAAAAAAGAACAATACATTTTTAACGGTAGTAAAAGATCAAATGAACTTTATATACACAAGTTGGTACATTTGGAAAAAGAGTGCATCAAACGGGGTTTTGTCCATTAAAGTCTGCATGACAAAAAACACATCACAGTTTGTTGTCGCACGGATGCTTGTACGCAGCTCACCGGAGTTCACCGGTGCGCCGCAGCGGCACCTCTTTAAAAAGAAAAGGACAAAATAAGTGAAAGAGGCGAAACGCTCCGACACCCCAAAAGTCGTCAGTTCCGGTACCTAAAAAGTTAGTACGGCACCACTGCTTGTATGTGGTTAAGAAATGTTTGTTTGAAATGTGATATAGAAAAAAAGGGTGGTTGATGGACTTACTGGATAGATCTTTTAAAGTTCATCAAAGAGCAAAGAGTTTAAGCATAAAAATGCCCTGCTGTCAGTACAATAAAAGGTGATGTATAATGGTGAGTAGAATAGAGTCGTGCTTACGTCTAAATGCTTATTGACTGTAACGTTCTTGTGTTTAGTGCCTTCGTTGGCTTTGTTGTTCTTTCTGTTCTAGCTGTGTGAGATTAGAATGCGTTTGATTCGTAACCGTGTTTCTGCGTGTTAAGAAAAGAAGAACGAAAGACATGTTGATCAGGGCTATGCCTGTGTAGAACTGAGCCTTCCCCGTTCCTACTTCCGGTCCGCGCTTTCTGGGACCGGAAACGGAATGGGGTCTGCTGGGAGCTTGCTTCGACATGTTTATTGATTTAACAATATATAAACATTACATTGACTAACCAATACACATTTCAAAAGTCCTATTTATAGGCTCGAGAAAAGATTGGGCCTAGTGTTTGGTTTCCTTATTTTTATTAGTTGAAAGATATTGCTTAGTTTGTGCTGATTGGTCAGACGCGATTTTATTCCTTATGTTTGGCGTCAAAGGTCTTTATGCTGTTGTGATCCTAACAATTTTACAAAAGTGATTTTTACTCGTTTGCATTCTCGAAGTGAGAGTTTTCACTTCGGACGCTATATAAGTTATATTATTAAACTAGATTACCCATGCCGTCAAAGAATGATCGCAATATTTAAGTAATTTTGCAATTGCATTGTACTTATAAAATATAAAAAAACATTATACTTCTTGTTTTCGTTCAATATTTTTGAATATTAAACTAAACTAAGTAAGCATTCAGTAAAGATATTAAAAAAAGGGAAGAGTCCAATACAAAGAGATCGGCGAATTGCCGATCCTCACATTGTGTGTGTATGTGTGTGTGTGTAAATATTGAAAAGTGTTACACACAAAAATATATATACATATATTAATACACATATGTCGGTTTCCCAGATGAAAAAATGTTTTGCTCCAAGAAGAACTACAAATAACGTTCAATTCATTATTGAATATGTTTGGCGTTTTATTTATCAAGTTCAACATAACATAACATTCTATTTTTATTACATCGTCAGAAAATACAATTCTATGCTTACTATGTCGTTACGTGGTGACGTAAAAAGTGTGACAGACGACAAATAAATAAACAAATAAATAAATGCACATTGCGTTTTATTATGTGTGAAGTTTTTCTTTTGTTATTGTTCATACTATTTCGTCCTTTATTTCTACAAACAACCGTCGCCGCATACATGTTTATAAGTTCATACATAGCCACTCACACCCCGTAGAACGCAGTCAGCCACCGAAGTCTGTGATGGTTAACAGCGTGCTGGCAGCCAATGAGGAGCAAGCAACTCATCACGTGACGGGCGCTAACTTTGAATCAGCCTCTTTCTTCTCAGTCCGGCCTCACGAAAAGACGCGTTTCACAGCGCTCCTGTCCTTCGTGATTTTGGCCCGTCCAGGTACGCGCGATATTCACGCGTACTCCGGGCGGGCTAGCGTATAAAACCCACAAAATGTAAGTAAGTCATCCACCACAATCACACACACATACACATACAAAACTCCGGATGCCGGCAAACGTCCTCCATAAGCCCACTACAATGGAAAATGGAACATATAGTCAGTAAGTAATATCTTTCTTTCTCTCTCTCTCTCTCTCTCTCTCTCTCTCTCTCTCTCTCTCTTTCATCAAACCAGCTCTGTACTTACATCATCTACTGATGAGTTCATCTCTCAAACGCAACCGTTTGGAACCAGATGCCAGCAACAATTAGAATCGGATGGAAAAAAATAGTGAAGCCTTAAGCTATGGGAATTTGTAGTGGCTTTCTTTGCTAACAGAGAATGTGTCCCCTTCCTCGATAGAGAGGCCCCTAAAGGCTTTAAGGCTATGAACCTAAGACTGGTCTGTCTATAGTTTAAATATTAAATATTTACATACCACTTTTTAGTTTTTACCTTCATCCCAATTCTAGTTGTTTTATACAGCTTATTAATTCGGGCCATTGTCTCTATGGCAATGAATAACAGCGCAATCGGAAATAAAGAGTAATCCTTCGGTGAGAATCGAACTCACACCCCCATTGCCAGAGAGAGACTAGTTTACACCTAGCTGCGTTTGTGGTGTGTCAAAGCGGAGTTGTCGCCCGTGAAGGGAATTCTCCACGCGGCGAACTTAAACCGTTGCGTCCTCACGTGTGTCAGCCAATCAGGGGCCAGAAGGTCATCACGTGACGGGAGCTAACTTTGAATCAGCCACTTTCTCCCCAGTCCAGCCTAACGTAAAAACGTGTCGGGTCTCACCCCGCCTTTTTCCACCCTGGCTCTCGGGCCTTGTGCGTCCGGGAGACAGACTCCGATATTTCCCTAACAAGTCAATAATTCGGCTCAAACTGTAAGTAAGGCAATCTCACTTTATTTCACACGCACACATTGTCCTCATGAAAGACGTTTTAGCCACAGCATTTTATTTACACGATTGCCAACCTACACTAAAACAAATACCGGAAAAAAGGACTTTTACATATTTACACACACGCGCACATAAACAATTAACGCCGAATCACACGAAAACATATACACGGACAATGGACTTTTACACACACACACACACACACACACACGCATACACACACACACACATGAACATTTAACTAAATCTACAGCCTTGTTTGAATAAAGAAATGCTCGTCTCTTTCAAGGATTGTCCCTTTCGTTTATTCATTTGTTGCCGTTCCCTAACTCTGTCATGATCGTCTTTAAATGGAGTCATTTTTACCTCACTTAAAAAAACCTTTACCATGGAGAAACCTCACGCTTAAGCCGGCGTACACAAAACCTTCCTCACAGAAGACCTGATACTCATCAATAGATCGGCTTATTTAACTCCATAAAACCTCCGGACGCCGACACCCATCCTCCATAGACTTGCCATAGAAACAGTGGCCCGAATTAATAAGTTGTATAAAAACAACTAAAATTAGGATGAATGTAAAAATTAGTCAAATTTAATAAAAAAAAAGTGGTGTGTTACAATACTTCATCCAATAATAATAAAGATTGAAGTATTTACATTATTACACAAATGATTCAGACCACATTCCTTTGCTGAGTTTTGTTTTTGAACTTTTGTCTCTTTGGTATTTTTGACGAAACAAATTCTTCCGGGCGCCGGCAAAAATCACTGGTGACTGGTGACTTTCCGACGTAATACGAAACATACCTTCTGATACAAATTCGAAGTCAATGGTTGGGTTGGCAGCGGCAGCGGAGAGATGATGGAAGAGCATACCCTGGAATCGATTCGAGCATTTTATTAAAAAAGAAAACAAAAAGAAAACAAAAACAATCCGTTTCTCCGTTTTAACAAAAGTAAAAACGTTTATTCAACAAAAAAAAACAAAAACAATCCGTTTCTCCGTTTTAACAAAAGTAAAAACGTTTATTCAACAAAAAAACAACACACAATCTGTTTCTCCGTTTTAACAAAACTAAAAGAAAAAAAACGTTTAAGTATTACATGCTGACTTAGTCTAAAACGAGCAAAACAAAAAAGTAACTCATTTATATTGTTATTGTTTTAAAACAAAATCCATAAATAAGTAATTTACGTTGTTTTGTTTTGTTCGTTTCGGACAGCATAACGCAGTAGTCGACGTCACCGATGTCTTAAAAAAGTGACCCTTTGGAATGGACCAAATCCCGGCCCCAAACAAATCAGAAGCACTCGTAAATTTAATAACAAAAGGTTATTGAGTAGATATGAGTTAATTCACAAACAATGGAATACTAATGAAGCATTTAAGAACACAGAACTATGAAGCAGATAGTATAATTCACAAAACGATTGCTTACAAAGGCAATATACAATCAATATTACAATATTTATCTACTACTGAATTGGTAGAGACAATAGCTGCATAAACATTTGTAAAATTGGTTGTTACTATTGAAATGTAAAGATGGAGTGAATGTTGATAACAAGGGAGGAGAAGTTAATTAAGATTGTAAGAGAATGTAGATGGGTTCTCGATTTGAAAGTAGCGTTCGAAATTGTAGCATGAGAGTATAGCTGTTGTGGTGAACAGTTGCCGTAGCAGCAGTAGCCAGTAGTAAGTAATAGTGGCAGTTATTCTGCTGAGGAGTTAAAAGGGAGAAAGTAGGTCACGTGGTCAAAAATGAGGAAGAAGACGAAATCCGGCCATATTGGATTTTGGCGGGCAAATACGAAACAAAAGAAACGATCATTGTGAAAATGGATAAAGAATGAACAAAGGCGTCAGATAGAAATGAAATGTTACATTTAATAAACATGAAATGAAAAGGAGGTACATATATGTATGCTAATAAATGAAAGATCGTATGATGTTTAAGAGAGATTGTTGTGAGTACAGTAAGAGAGTGAAGGTAAGTAATTTCTGGCGCTAGCTGGTTTTTACATACCGAAAATGGATTTGCCTGTGATAGAGAGTTATTTAATGTACCGTGATATCTGGTGATAGATGCACCACAAAACATGTTTATCAAGGCAAAGAAATCGGTTAAGAACGAAAAAGGCATATGACAGAAAGAAAAAATATACCGGTATAGAAGAGGATAGTTTCTAAACAGGAAGGAATTTAAGACATTCAGTCGCTAGCCTGTGTTAGTAGAAAAGTAATCGATGGTCATTGTAATCTGGAATAACCTATATTTGAGGCGTTTATTCCTAGTCTGGGCGAAAAGGAATGGAGAGAATAACCAAATATTTTGAAGCAAGGAAATATCGGCATTTAAAGAAATGCCCATATTAAAAAGAGGTGTAGATATGAAGACACATAGTGGGCCCTAGGAGTCTATGATGGTAAGAGAATGAAGGGTTTAACATGCCCAGAAAGGTGGACACGGGCGAGCGAGCACTGAGCCCTAGGCAGGGAAACAGACTAAGCGGCGCCTGGAGACTCGTAAAGAAGGGGTTTATATAGCTGTACTGACGTCACTGAAAAAGGGTAGCTAATTCTAGTTTCGTATTTCATATGGTTCAGAGCTGGTTTCATCGTGGTGATAAGGCCAGCTTGATATTTCTAACCCTATTTTGGTATTTTAGGAAAGTGACCGCTACACATTTATAGTAAAATATAAAGCATACAAATCAATATTTCAATATTTGCTAAACAATACAATGTTTAAAAGGGATAGAATGTTTAAGCAGGTACACAGTAAACATATACAAAGATCTTCGAGAAAAATACAGAAGTATCACGAGTATGCATTTATATTAGGTACACAAGATTTGCAATGCAAACGACTAGAAACATGATCAAAAAGAATTTTGTTTGATTTAAATGCAGAAGATCAAAAAGGAAAATGACGTTGTTATGGAAAAGGATATAAAATTGTAACGGATCCATATCATACCTTTAAATTGTGAACTAAAATAAGATTACACTCCGGTAAAAACATGCACACATATTTTCACTGGAACAGTCAAGTTTAGATATCCACGAGTGCTTTCCAGATAACTCACCACATTACATCTAAATATCCACTTACTATACGCATTGCAGACTAAATGTCTTGGAAAAGGCTAGTACCTTTTCTATTCTAATTAACTTTAGAAACTGTGACAAATCCAAACTGTAGAAGCTTAGATTTCGACAATCGGACACTGTAGTAGAAATGGGGAGGGGAAAAACACGACAGTTTCGATGCAATGAGTCCAACTGTACGTCAATTCTGAAATACTGGAACGAATCCTTCAAGTGGCACTAGCATATCACCGGTAAGCTATCACGAACTCCGAGCCGCTACAACGTAATTCACAGTAAAAGTCCCAAACGTAATCCCAACGTGGCCTTTGGTGGCGAGCCAAGCACAAAAATGCCGAGCCCTCGCGGCCGGGACCTGTTATAGCCCACAACTCGCCACATCCGGTTTGCAGGCGCTCAACATACGGGTCACCCACTTTCCACTTCGTCTATATATGTCGCCGATCCGTTTCATTCGGCTTTTGCCTGCCGTACCCCAAGCGGGTCATTTCCTCGGGCGAATCCATTTCCACTTCGTCGCCACAGACACCTACCACATTATATAAGAAGGCAAACGCATTTTGATCAGCGTCCAGTCCTAAATTCTGTTTCCTTACATAATGAGGGTTGTTCCAATACCTCACTCATGGAGCTCCCCCATTTTGATTCGCATACACTTTCCTACTTACATACGAGCTTTCGTATAAATCCCCTTTGCAAACTTTGCATCTGATACGAATATTAATAACTTTATTCTACTAGTAAATTGTAAAACCCAACTAGAAAAGTGATCCTTCCTTTTCTCTACTGATGAGAACTTCCTATGTCGATAATATGCATTCTTTAATAAATACATTTCTTGTTACGTTACCTTCGTATTATGTATATTTATTTTTATTGTAAGTTAAATTTGCCATCTTGCATCGCATTCTTATTTCACTCCTTTTATGCATCTAAGTTATTGATATAATTCACCGACAACTAGACAGAGTAAGAAAGACACAGGGAACCTTCTTCGCACACACAGTGAGCCATAGCCTTTCTATCTCTTTAAATCATCAGCAGTCCAGTACTGATATAAACCCTTAATTCTACTACTACTACTACTACTACTACTACTACTACTACTACTACTACTACTACCCATTCTACAGCCATGGCTTACTACTGCTGCTAGCAGCTTACTACTTCAGTCATGTTTATATTTGTAAACTTTGTGTCCCAAACTAAGTCATATATTTTAATATTAATAATAACTTCGCTTATTATAGAATCACCGAAAGTAATAACCCCACACCAAGGGGGATACATTTGACCATGGGAAGATGAATAGAAAAGTGAGTGAGGGGTATGTCTTTGCGTATGTCTTTATACACCTAACGCACGGACGTAGTAGTAGACAAATTACTAAATTTCAGACTTTTTAATTGTATTTCAATTCGTATTAGCTTATTATAAAACCTATCTGGCTGTAACTTGTCAGGGAAGCGCCTCTGCATTTGCTCTGTAAACTGTATAAGTTTCAATGCTCAAAATGCAATGGGAATTGTACAAATGTTATACAAGTCACTACATATCCTCATTCATTTTTCTGGTTTATTTATCAAAATGTTGAATAACCAAAAATTTTGTTTCACGCTTTAAGCTTTAAAATTTATAATGGGTAATTTCTTTTTCTAAATTTGTCTGTTTTTTTTCATTGCAAATTTATCATTGTCTGTTTTTTACGATACTGTTAATGCTATTAGCGTGTTAGCTGTCATTTCTCCCCGCAAAAGTATTCTAAAAATATGAGCCAATTTTTAGATAAAAATAAAAATAAAAGGCACATTTAAGGATTGTGTAAGCAAGAGTAGAAAAGGAAAAGAAGGCTGTTATTGTGTGCTGACAGCCAACTAAGACCAAAATATGCAAATGGCGGACATTTTCTCTCACCAGTAATTAATCTAAAAGTTTTGGCTTTGTGATTCGTTTTGAGTTTTAATTATGTCCAGCGATTCCATTAGCACTAATTATCGGTATCAGTTTGGTAATACATATTTCTTTCTTTCTCTCTTTCTATCTCTCTCTTTCAGTTTCTCTTCTTCACTTTATTTCTCACTTTCTGGTCTTTCCTTTTTTTTCTTTTTTACACTTTTATTTCACACTTACAGTCCCTTTTCTTTCTTAACTTTCTTTCTTTCGTGCTGGATTGCTTTCATCCTTTTTTTTCTCTTCATTTCCCATCTAACCTTTTCTTTCTTTATTTCTTGCTTGCTTTCTGTTTGGCTTATTTTCATTCCGCTTTTTTCATTCTCTATCTCATTTTTTCTTCCTTTCTTTCTTTATCTTGCTTGTTTTCATTCATCCTTTCTGTCTTGCTTTCGTCCATCCACCCATCCATTATTTCTTTCTGTAATGTTTTTCTCTTTCTTTCTTTCTTTCTTTCTTTCTTTCTTTCTTTCTTTCTAGCTTCTCTTTCTTTCTTTCCTTCTTTCTAGCCTCTCTTTCTTTCTTTCTTTCTTTCTTTCTTTCTAGCTTCTCTTTCTTTCATTTTAGCTTCTCTTTCTTTCTAGCCTCTCTTTCTTTTTTCTTTCTTTCTTTTTTTCTTTCTTTCTTTCTTTCATTGTAACTTCTCTTTCTTTCTCATCATTCTCTATACCCCTCTTTCATTCTTTCTTTCTTTCTTTTATAAGAGTAGTCTCCCTGAAAGACTAGAACAAAGCAGCGGATGGCTGAAGGATTTTCGCGTAAGAATAACCTATCACTTTTGCTCATAAATCAATATTTCCTTTTGTGCTACTGACAAGTTTTTATTATTATTATCAAATACAAGCGCGTGTGCACAGCCTCACATACACAGACACACACAGACACACACAGACACACACACACACAGACACACACACACACACACATATATATATTTGCTCGGCACCGGTGTGAGCCATTGCGAAACGAGCGGCCTAAATCGTGTAAATAAACAAAGAAACGAGCGCCGTGTGGGGATCAAACCTGCCTCCAACTTGGAAGCAACCTTATACGCAGTCTCTGCTCTTACCACTGAGCTAACCGCAGTCTCATAGAAGGCAGGAGCTCTGAAATCTACACAATGCCCGCTTCTCTATTTTACGATCGTTTTTTGGGGGCATGAATATAATTGTGGTTCCCTATGCCGACAGTTTGAAATTCAAAGAATGGGTAATTTTCTATCCGAAGAATATGATAATTATAAAGACATTTATTAATTGGGAATTTATATTTGTTCGGCACCGGTGTGACCGATTGGAAACGAGCGGCCTAGATCGTGTAAATAAATAAAGAAACGAGCGCCCACCTTGGAAGCAGCCTAATTATAAAGACATTTATTAATGGGGAACCTATATTTGCTCGGCACCGGTGTGAGAAAATATGGGTTTCCAATTAATAAATGTCAGACAATTTCTTGTATCTCCATCAATTTTTCTGAATAAGCCAGAATGAATTGGCGAAAATCTCATTTGTACACAACGAGATCTTCTGAATTGTCATTTCAATTTAATATTGTCGGATAAATTATAATCCACCTCAATACACTGGTCATAGACGGCGGGGACCTATGTGCGGAGTAACCCTCAAGCCTGAGCAATGTAGTTTTAAGGTGAAGTGCGACTTGCCCAGGGTCGACCCAACCCTTTAAACCACCGGAATGGCGCAGATAGGAGCAGAGCCCATAGGTCGTAAGTTTGACAGGAGTGTCCTTCTCCTGACAGATGCTCGAACTAGTTATGGGGGTCTGCCCCCCTCCTTGCGAGAATGTTCCGACAGTAAGGCTGAACTGTGTTTAGACAGAACGTGAACATTCCGTAGTTGGTAGAAGCCTGAGCTGGCTATAGAGTTCTACCGACCCTTTGAAGGAGAATCAGGACAGAACGGCTGCCTGTAACTTTGATCACATATTTTCATAATAGTGCGGCTGTCTGCAACTATAGGCGCAGATCCTCATGACAGTACGGCTGTCTGCAACGTTAAGTACAGACGCTGGTCACTCCTACATTGAGCAGATGTCCACTGACTATGGGGTTCTGCTGATCCCGTCAGAGCAGTGACCCGGCATTATAGCGGCCTGAGTAGATTCAACATTTTATATGACCCCTGGCCGAAGCTACTACCCATATCATTCCACTGTCACCCCTCCCTCTCTACCCTCATCTCATTCTGGTTTCTTTTCTGTCTTTAAAAAAACCCAAAAAATATTAGGTTTCCTTTTCTTTTGGTTCCATAAATAAAACAAGGAAGGTAAAGAAAAGAAAACAGTTGGTCAAATTAATAACCGGGTGAATTAGTATTTAGTATGCAATTTAAAAAGAAATGAAGAATAAATGCTTCCGCTTATCTTGTAGCTGCTAACAGGTTGGATGGAAGTTCGAATATACTTTTCGATAGACATTAACATTTTATATGACCCCTGGTTCCACAAATACATTCC
>VCCN01003230.1:469673-480267 GCA_006491835.1 Architeuthis dux
GGAGATGATGAACAAAGAGGAAACGAAAAGAGTTGAAGAAGCAACATCCTAAGAGATAGAAGCCCTGATAAAGAAGAGAGAAATGGGGGGAATGAATGCGAGGAATGAACACTCGACAAGAAGAAAAAGGTAGACGCAACAGTGAATTAACTATTAAAGAAAACCATCGTAAATGTTTCAAATATTTGAGGATTTTAGAATTGATGGTATTTCCACTTTTTTCCCTTTGCCCCTCAAATAGCTAACCTCGGCAACCTCTAAGTCAGTGATTCCCAAACCCATGGTCGCGACCCAAATGAGGGTCGCGAGTATGCTCTTAAGAGTACTGGGAATGGTTTGAAAAAAATAACAAAATTGTAAAAAAAAGAAAGAACAATTTTTTTTAAATGTTAAAAGTAAAAAACAGTGCAAATATGTTTGAATCACAATTTTGGAATATTGAGACTCTGGAACCGGAAGAATGCTGTGAATAATAAAGCCTCTACAAATGTATGAAAACTCCAGACGTATTCCAGTTTGTTCACCTCCAATGCTTGTACTTGATTATTAAATTAAAGTAAAATTCAGTAAAATTTATTTGATGAAATCAAATTAAGAAACACTGAATTCATGTGTCTCTTGCTGTAATATTATTTAGATCGAAAGAAAAATGGTATAATAGATCCTTTGTAAATTCGTGATAACAAAGAGCAGTAACAGAAATGCATTTGGTTCGAACGAAACAGTTGATTGGCTTTTAAACAGGATTCTTGTCTCAAACACTCAACTTTCAAAGAGTTTTTCGGATCATTGAACTCCTTATTGCTTATGTTGTTCACACGACGTTTCGGCCGATCCATTCTTTGGTCTTCTTTAGGTGCAATACGTAAGGGAAGAGAGCCTCTTTTTCTGGTCTCTTTCTCTTGCAGTTTAAAGTAAAGACACGGTATTAAAAATTATTATTATATATTTCACCTGAAGAAGACCAACGAATGAATCGGCCGCAACGTCATGTGAATAACATAAACAATAAGGAGTTCAATACACCGAAAGACTCTTTGAATGTTAATGACCCTTCTCAAAATTATAGACAACACATTCAATTGATGTTTCCATTAAGATGCATTCTGGATACTAATACAGTCTGTATTAACGGTATGACTACCCTACCAAAACTACGGATTAGTTATACACTTATTGGTAGGCATCATGTTATTGATTTTATAATCGATACTGACTAAGAACACTGTTGTTCATAATTCTACTGAATAGTGACCTCATGCCATTAGTGATTGATCACTCAGTTGGCGACTTCGATTACTAGTGTTTCTACTGATATATGTTTGGCAATCACTTCATACGTAGAATTGCTTTGATTGGTTGAGCAATGTAATGGCAGTGGCTTGATATATTTTTAAATCTGAATTCATATAATATTAAGTTTTTACATATGAAATGTCGTTTTTTTCTATAGTAAGGTGAAGGATGATATAAAGAACATGAATAGGTAAATATATAATCAAAGTATGACCCATTTGAAGCGATAACATTTGCCCAACGATCCTCTAATGATAATATGCCACCTCAATAAAATGACTTATGTTTAGCGGTCGCAAATTCAGTAAAAGTACGAAATATGGCTTCCTTATTATTGAAGCTTTTCTTACGGATATGAATTTCAAAATGCTTGAAAAGATAGTTATCTGTAGGAGAAATGTCTTCATATCCAATTCTGTTAGCTGAGAGGTGTGTAGTCTTGCACTGTCATGGAGCTTTTCATTCAGTTAATGTGGGTACCGTTTTTAACATTTTCTTATTCCTTGAAATGTTGTCGATGGTGAAACCTACTAAAAAAAGTAATAATGAAAATATTTCATCTCAGAATTAAAACAACATTTCAAAAAGGTCTTAGACGTTAGGATTGAGAAGAAAAAAAGAAACTAAACACAGTGACAAGACTGACATCGAAATGAAAAACTGCCTCCGTTAAGAGCTGCTTGGGTTGCCAAAAGATTGTATCAGCTTCATCCCATCCTTCCTTCCTTCCTTGCTTCCTTCCTTCCTATCTATCTATCTATCTATCCTCCTTGCATTTATAAGAAGTTTTAGTCGAAAATATTTTTATGTAAAAGTGATTGCTAATAAAAAACATTCTAGCTGGAAGTATTAGCTGCATGGTGAGCACCTGATGCAGTACATCCCACATTTGGGAAGGATCTGTGAACAAAATGCCATTTTAACAGCTTTCGTCAGTAGACTTTTACAATCCACTGTATATGTAATGAATGAATGAAAGAAAAAAGCAGAAGACGAGTGCAGCATTTTCGTAATCTTATCGTCTTTGATATTTTAAGACTACATCCGAGCAATTGAATGAATGTTTTAGATTGGGAGTGAGGGTCCCGTGAGATTAATTAGTTGCTGCACATAAACGGATTTCGTCTTGTTGTACACGGAAATTGAAATTGAAAGAAAAACATTTTTTAGAAAACATTTTCTCCTTTCAAATAGTTCTTCGGGCGATTGAACTCCTTCTTGTTGTTTGTGTTGTTAACACGACGTTTCGGCCGATCAATTATTCGGCCTTCCTCATGTGCAATATCTGATTCTGATGGGGGTAAACAGAACATGTCGACTGAATGCATTAGTCAGACAGGTGCGGAGTTCAACCCGATGTGGCTTCCGCTGCTCAAAAGGCTCAAACCCGACAAGACAAGGATAAAGAAACACCCGGATCCTACGTTATAAGGGTTACCTCCTTTGAAATTAAAAACTTCTGTTTACCCCATAACGTCGTGTTAGCAACACAAACAAGAAGGAGTTCAATCGTCCGAAGAACCATTTGAATGTTAATGACCCTTCACAAAACTGTAGAAAATATTTTCTCCTTTCTTGAGGCAAACCATTTTTAAATATCCAAACTGCTAATGAACAGTGTGATTTTCTTGGTTTGTGGGTCGTAACACTGGACTATTCCACTGGCTGAGGCGTGTTAAAGATTAAAAAAACACTTCCTACGACCACTATTTCAAACTATGCACTATTCCCAGTAAACGAATTCAGTATTTGTTTCTATAACAAAAAAAATCTCAATCCAAATATACCCGTGATTCTTTTTTCAACTGGGTTTAACGAGTAGATCATATGAACAAATAACAACAGATCAGGACAGTCGTCGTATACAAATTATCAGCAAGCTAATCTTGCTGGCCGTTGTTAGTGTGTTCGATTCTCATCGGATCTCCCAGGATATATCGTCTGATACCAATGTATGCGAAGGTACCATACGTACGTGTGATTTTCTCGTGTCCGGACGTTTCGTCGAATGACATGTCGCCAACACACAGTCAGCCGACGGCGGTTTCGTCCTGCGGACTATTCGGAGACGACCTGTTTGGCGAACAACTGTAGCATAACGGGCGATCGAACTTCTTCCTCTCTGGTCGCCGTGAGGGAAAGAGTTGTTGAGGGAGAGAGAAATAGAGATGATAATATTCAGAGAAAGTCAGGGTGAGATAGAAAGAGACAGAGACGATCATTTCCTCCGCGGGCTGCGGACTGCGATGATGATGATGATGATGTCTCTCTGTCCGGGTCTGCTGACGAGAGCCACATTTCTCTGTGGAGGGAAAATCATTCCGGACAAAAAACACTCCCACGTGTATGGAGAGAAACGACAAAATTCACGGATCTTCAACTTTCAATCTGAGGTGTTATTTCCGCATTACGCAGGTCAATGTTTGGGCTGGTCTGCGGATTTCGTTGAGGTACGGAAATTCTGTTGCATGTCGTTGTCTAAAAGAGTTGGTCACTTTTCAGGGCTGCTACTACTACGGATTCAAATTTCCCACTGGTCACTGCCAGCCTCCCTGGCGGGCGGGGACGCCGTCTCAGGCCCTCGACCCCCAACTGCCTCCCGACCCCAACTCCTTTTTGCTGTTTCGATCTAGCCTTTATATATTGCTAATGGTCATACGCTACTCCCCCTTTTCAAATCCTCTACGTTTTTTCTGGTAACCCGATCCTCTAGTTTGGTGACTAGCAGTCTAACACAACTCTAGCCAGCAACGGCTACCGGTAACCTGATCTGGGTCTATTTCGTTACACAACACTCTCTCCGTCACCTTTTGTTTATTTTTTGGTACTCAGTCGCAAGTCGTTTCTTCGAACGAAGTCTTTTACATCAAGTGTCGATTTTCTGCCGAACAAAAATATTTTATCATTCCTATAAATTATATAAGCGTAGATTAATTAAGCTTATTTGTAAAGCAGGGTTTTAGATGTTTAATTTTACATGTTGTCAATACCAACAACAAATTACTTCTGCGAAGGATGTGTCTCTCTTCTCTCCTCTCCTCAACCGAAAAATTAAACTGTTCTGTCAAGACTGTTTAAGAAATCATTCAAAAATAAAGTAGACCTCCGAAAATTGATTCGGAGAAAATTAGTTAATTTAATGATTAATTGACAGGATTTAGAAAACTTATAGAAAAAATATATTGAAAATTACGCATGTCTGGAGTGTTTCAAATTTGAAGCGCAGATATTTTACATCCAGATCTAGATTATATTGGTTGTTTTACATCTAAATCTAGATCAATTTGGTTTAGGTGTTGGATGTAAATTAAACATTTTTTTAAATGAGGCTCAAATATTTAAAGATTATTTTGGCAAAATCCTGATATTTTTGATGAATTGTGTCTTTTTGTTTTGACGACCCCAACATTTCGTTTGGCTATTTAATGGCTAACTTCGGCTATAAATCTACATGTAAAACATCTACTTTTCAAATTTGAAAAACTGCTGCAGACACTTCTGTCGTAACATTAACAAGCGTAAGTTTCAATATATTTTAAGTTTTTCTAAATCCAGTCAATTTTCCCCAAATCTATTTTCAGAGGCCTATTTTATTTTTGAAAGATTTCTTAAACATTCCTAACAAAACAGTTTAATTTTCTTGTTGAGGAGATAAAAGAGACACATCCTTCGAAGAAGTAATTTGTTGTTGTTATTGACAACATGTAAAATTAAACATCTAAAAACCTGCTTTACAAATAAGCGCAATTAATCTACGCCTATATAACTTATAGGAATTACAAAATAATTTTTTCGACACCTGATGTAAAAAAACTTGCATATAAAAGTTTCGTTTGAAGAACCTAAAAGTAAACAAAAATGACTTCGAAACATTGTGATATTCTTAATAATGAATGAACATTTGTTTTCCATTACCTTCGACTGAAGTTTGGGCTTTTTTTTTCTAGCAAAAAAACCTCGAACTAATTTCTTTCAAGTTTAATTACGTTTTTAAGATAGGATGTCGATGTCTGCTTGACTATTTCTCTGATCAGTCGCAAAAACTTCATTTTATAATATAATGTGTTTTTATCAGCCTGTCCTTTCAATGTTGTTATTTAAAATGTATAATGAAATTATCTTTCAGAAATTTCACTGTTTTTTTTCTCGTTTTTTAACCTCTAAATATAAAGAACGGGTAATCGGACAAGTCTTGGTTTGCTGTCCGTAACACTTGACTCTCCCACTCGGGGAAAAGATTTGCTGGTAAAAGTACCTCCTTCCCACCATTGAAACTATGGACTCTTCAACGGAACCTAGACATTTAAATATTTCCGTGAATTTTGTCACGGGTATTAACTAGTCCTAGTACAATAACTTTGATGAAGTCCAACGAAGATACAAGTAGAAACTGTGATTTGGGCTTTCAGACATAATTCGAGATTTCTAATTTTACAAAACTTATACATATGGTAGGCGGGGGGGGGGGGGTGAACGAATTCATTCTCATGGAATTTTAAGTGAAGCCCCCTGAAAGAAATCTCACTATGCCAGGGGTTCCCAAACGGACAAAAACGTCTTTTGAAGTTTCTGACGGTACTATGACCGATCGATGTCAAAAGTGGCTCCGTCGGGTAGACCTGTTGACGTTGATAGCGATGAAATCAAGACATTCCTTGAAATAATCAACCTTATACGACAGAATATTCAAATCAAGCGTTGAAAATCATTTGCACCATCTTGGTTATGGTAGCCGATTTGATGTGTGGCTTCCGCACAAGTTAAGCTAAACAAAAACGATTGGTCCGCAATTCGTAACGAAAATGTTCCATTTTTGAACGGATGATGAATAGTTAATACTTTACAACAATGTGGAATGCAAGGAATCATTGGGCAAGTGAAATGAACCACTAGTAACTGTACTGACGCAGGTGATTGTGTGTATATGATGGGATCGGAAGGGAGTCCTCTAATAAGATTGATCCGAACAAGTACTGCTCAACATTAGAGCAATTGAAGGCAGCATTTGATGAAAAACGTCAATGATTAGTTAACAGAAAGGGCGTAATATTCCATCAGGATAACGCTAGAATTTTCTTTGGTGATCAGGACAAATTTGTTACAGCTTGGCTGTGAAGTTTACACTCATCCACCGTACTCAGATATTTCATTTATGGATTACAATGTATTCCTGCCATTACGTGATTATCTTTCTGAAAAAAGTAATTTCCCAGGAAGACTGCACTAGCTACATATAGTGGTTCTTTACTCAGAGATATACAACTTTCTGGGAAGATGGAAATATGACGCGGCTTGAAAGATAATGGAACACGAAGGTAAATATGTTTTCCAATAAATCTATTCTCAAAGATAAAGAAAATTGTCTCTACTTTTTACTTAATAAACCGTGCTAAATGTTTACTTTATTCAGTATAGAGAGTTACGTGCTTTTCTCTATTTGGTAAGAAGTCGGTTAAAATGCTTGATCAATTAGCTGAGGAAAAGATAGTTGGTGATCATGTACCTCCACAACGTCCCCTTCTGGTGATTTTCTTCTGCAATAATATGGCCGCTTAAACATATATTTGTGTCTTCTGAAACTTTCTATTTGTATTTTGTCAACACCTTTCCGTGTCTTCCATTCTTTATCTCTCTTTATATTGACTATGCTTAGTGAGGTTCGAAACCACTTCGGTTGCAATAGCCTGTGAGACTAACTTGCTCATCATTGCTCCATAATGAGGTGTCCGGATTCACTGAGTTTTGCTTAGTCTGGTACACGTTCAGAAATGCAGGGCACCACTAGGATTCGAAATCACAACATCTGCGATTGTCTGTGAAACAATATTGCAGTCAATGCACACCTCATGGTTTATAGCTACTAAAGAGTAAACACATATACCTATACGAAATAGAAAATGATATACCGGAATATAAGACGAATGGTAGACGGCCCTAGTCATAATACCAGCGCATTGGGTGCAGTGGAATATTTGCATAGCATTTTTAAAAATTAAATGGCCGTCTTGTGTATACGATAAATACATATATCCATATAATCTAAATCTATTATCTGTTTTTAGTTTTCAACTTAGTTCATTCTGTGTATATATTTATTAGGTATAAAATCGACAAAGAAACTACAGTCGTGGTATAATCAATGGTAAACAGCATTACTAGCAATAGCTTGCACATTTTATAGGACAAAACCAACTTTGTCAATTTATGACCGAACCTGTAAGTAAGTCACGCAGCTGCGATACCTTGGTATACGAGACTGCCAACTCTCGCTTTACGGTTCTCTTTGTTTGTTCCTTCTAAGGCTGCAGACTGTTTAAGCAACCGCCGAGATAAGCTTTTCTTTTGTTGTCGAGATGCGAGGAAGCTAGAGAAGATTGTGTTTGATTGGCCACTTTTGTCATCGTAAGGCATCCACCATGGCTATTTCCAGTAACTCTGTGTTTGGACAACGCATGTACAAACATATCCGAAGGAGATTAGGATGGAAAGAAAAAGAAAATCAATTGAACAAATAAATGAACGAATGAATGAAAGTCATGGAAAGTAAATTAGACTTTTTGATTCTCTTGAGACTTGCTCAAATGATCGCTAATTGATATTTCCATGGAATAATTCTGAAGAGAATATATAATAACAAACCGGAAATGAGAAAAAGTGTGTACGGGGTGGAGACATAAAGGAAGGGAGATAAACATAGAGCGAATTACAGGGATAAATATTTACCGTTTTGTTCCAAGACGAACATCTTGGCCAACGCAATATATATATATATATATATAGTAGACGAATATTTATTGGTTCATTACAACCTGTACAGTTGGTTTCATGAGACTTCGATCCTTGGATAATTGGAAATGAGTATAATATATATATATCCTGTGGGTCGAGAGTCATACGTTGACCATTACGCCAAAATAGCTCATAATGAAGATGTGCGTAAAACGTCACCCTGATTGCTAGGACATCATCAGTCAGCACCACTCACCAACATTTCCTTTGTCCCATTTCTCAAACAATCATCATCATCATCTTTTTAGCGTCCGTCGTTGGACATCCGATCGCCAAACTTAAACAACGAAAAGCAAACCTATCACAAACTATAGTAAAATTCAATAATATTTTAGATACGATACATGGGAGCAGTTAAATAATATCCCTTACATCGCTAGGTTGGATTTACATACGATGAATGAGAGCATTTCTTTATGTTAAATGTACCCTTCACTGTTCCAAACGATGTCAACGTAGCGGTACTATTTAATTTTAAATTAAATAACGAAAAGAAATATAAGTGACCAATTCAAGCAATTACATACACCTGTTACCAGGTTAACTGACGAAAGACCAAAAGGGCACGAGAAGAGGAATTCTTTCGAAAACAACCGTTATACACGCCGACGTTAACAGACAAGGTAAGGGATTTTTCTTCTTTTCGTCTGACCCTTCCCCACCTCTTCGAAAATAGTTACTCGGTTACAAAAATATTTTCGGTATAATTACGAAAGAACTTCCTACGATAGCATATATTTGTTAGGGGTTAAAATATAATAGAATTCACGTTGTAGGACATTATTATAATTAATAATAATTACAAATTAAATTTATCACTGCACATGCTTTTCGGGTGATTAAGATTTTAACATGTAATGAATTCTTATTTTACGAAAATCCATTGTGTATGAAGATCCGTGTCTTTCTCTTTTCAAAGATAACATTTCGAAAGATTTAGTAAAATTATAAAAAATATTCGCATTGCGAACAATTAAATCATTATTATATGTAAAAAGTCGTTATGTCTGTCCAACATGGAGGCTAGCCAGCAATACAAAACCAGGCTATTGAGACTAAAAATAGAAGTAAACTATAAAGTGCTACGAAATTTGTGCAACAAGGACATGTCAGAGTTGGAGGTTGCTGAAGGCATGCAACAGGAGTTATATGCGAGCATAGAGAGGGCCTTTTCCTTAATGGAATTGTACGAACTACAGTGACTGCTAGATGAATTTGATCAGTCTCCCTCAACTGTTAAAAAGGGGTTATTATTGACACTCATGGACGAGTGGTCCCACCCTCTGGTCGACAGGATTCACGTTCAATGGACTTTCAGTTGAGCCACGTTGATTTCTACAGTGGTTTAGACAAAAAGGTTAGTTGTAACCTACAGCAATCTCCAAAAACAATTGAAGACTCTAAGAATTCGCATTTCTCATATAAATATCAAAAGAAATCTGAGGTATGGAGAAGGACTTCTGGAACTCTACTTAAACCTGGAGTAGATGTAACAGCATCTATGAAGAACAGTGGATCGGATGTTAGAAAGAAATATTATATCCGTAATAGTAGTCAAAGACTCAATTCTAGAACAAAAAGGACACAGTCTTTTGACAAAAATGAAGGTTCACCTTCCAAAGCAACAAGTACAGCAGTATCGATGGAGAATGCTGATACACCTCGACCACCATCTCCTCGGCAAATAAACTCACTTACTGGATGAGTAAACCCACATTGGATGTGACGAAAGAAAAGTCAGATTCTAAATTGTTAAAACTTACAGCAAACAAGGAAATATCGCCCAGCTTACAAAAGCAGAAATAAGCTACGAGAACTTCTATCAAGGCTACTGGAAAGGTGGTTACAATTAAAAACCTGGTGGTTCTTGATCCCAGTAATCTATAGCAGCTGTACACACTTATCAGCAAAGATTGTACTTCCAACAATATTTTACAGTACAAAATGACAAGTATAACTGTCATAAAAAGACAGAGAAAAAAAGCTGTACTATTATCTACTATAAAAAAAACAAAAATAGACAATAGCTAAAATTGTAAGGTCTCATTGAAAAACATATACATCGACACAACAGAGGCATTCCTTTCTGCATCAACATAATCGTACAGTGGGAAAAGAATAAAAACACATCGGCATGCAGCCATCTCATGCGTGGTCTTCTGACTACCTCCGGGACCTAAGGGACACCATTAAATCCAGTGCTGAGCCCAAACAAACGCACCAATAAACGAAAAACATTAAAAACACATTTCCCATCAATTATTAAACAAAACAATACACCAATATCTGTAGAACTTGCTCTTTTCTCTCTCTTAGGATCACCTTTTTCATTCCCTCATTTTTCTTTGTTATATCAATCATTCTTCGTTCTTCTTTGTTATATCAATCAACGGGCATAAAACATACCGTAACTGTCCTTTTTTCCAATTAATTATTTCATGTGTCTGTGTTCTTTCGTAATTGTGGCCGACTGTCTAGTGGTTGTCGTGTGTATATCATTCGTATATAT
>VCCN01003230.1:559383-570173 GCA_006491835.1 Architeuthis dux
TTATGGAATAACTCAATACTGAGGAAATAATTATGGAATCATCAACAAAACAAATCACGATTAGTACTGCTCCATGGGCTTTTATGACGCCCTGTATTTTTTGAGGCATGGACTTTACTAATGAAAAACAATATGCTCCATCAAGCTGGTTCCAGTTTTCTCTAATAGCCGTTGACAGATCAGCTTTGTAGTGTGGAACCTTGTCATGACTACTTTTTTAAAGTTTCCACCATACATTTTAAATCGGATTCAGATCCGGACTGTTTGCTGGCGATATCATTGAGTTGACATGCCTTTCCCGAAAAAAAAAGCTTTAACACTCTTTGTTCTGTGGCAAGATGTATTATCATCCTGAAAAATAACTTTATCATCATCAAACATATTTCCTATCGATGAGAAAAATGTCCATTTTGCATTGAGATAAAGATTGTCATCTCCCTTGGTCCTTTACCTGACATGCAACCCCATATCATAAATGAGTCGGGAAATTTGCTTGTTCTCTTCAGGCAGTTATCTTTACGTGTTTCATTGGAATGCCACCAGCCTAAAAATGCAGAATCATCGCTTTGGCCAACGCTGATTCATGATTTATCACTGAATAACACTTTCATTCAATCATCCATATTCCACGATGGCTTCTCCTTGGCCCATTGTAATCTTGTTTTCTTCTGTTTAGGTGTTAGTGTTGGCTTTCGTTTAGTTTTTTTAGTACGTAAATTCCATGCCGTTCAGCCGATTTCTTACAGTTCTGTCACGAACACTGACTCCTGTTTCTGCACATTTGTTTTGTTGTGCATTTTCTATTTTCAAGGCATATTGCTTTGAGATATCTATCCCGATGCCTTGACGTCTTCTGGGATCTACCTGTAGTTTTTCGTTTATAACCTTCCAATTGTGTTTATACTTGCACCAAATATAATACACAGCTGACTGGGAACAACCAACATATTTTGCCACACTCCATATTGGATTTCCTTCTCGAAGGAGTTTTACAATCCTTTCCATTATTTCAATTGGGGGCTCTTATTTCAATTAACCCAGTCCAACAATAGGTTCAACAGATCGTTATGGTCTGTCTATTACTCACTATTAACTGTAGACTAATTTACATATTTAGACTTGCCGGTCCTGTCGGCTGGGGCATAGAATAGGCCGACTGCATCCCCTGCAGAGGGTTTAGGAACCCCCAAACAGTGGCCCGGCGCTAGAATGCGCCGACTGCATCCCCTGTAGAGGGGTAAGACACCCCCGCCCCCAACCAGGGGCCACCTGTTCTTTCACCAGTCACAAGACTCTAGTTAAGGAAAAGTGACCTTTCACCAGAGTCACAAGAATCTAAACAAAGAAAAATAACAATATAAGACAATTTTAAAAAGATAACCGTTCACCAAAGTCGCAAGAATCTAAACCAAAAAATAACCATTCACCAAAGTCGCAAGACTCTAATTAAAAAAGAAATAACCATTCACCAAAGTCACAAGACTCTAATTAAAAAAGAAATAACCGTTCAGCAAAGTCGCAAGATTCTATTTTTGGGAATTCTAAACTGATTTCAGCATAACTGACCCATGAAGTATTGATATGCCGCTAAACAAATCAATCGATCAATCAATCATTAGATTTGTGCTGGTATTTGTTTTAGAAATTCAAATTATTTTTTTCCTCAGCATTGTGTTATTTCATAATCTTTCCTCTACTGGAAAGAAAAATGCCAATAATTTAAATATTTTAATCTAATTTGTTCGAGGTATATTTCATGAAGCTAAAATGTTAAGCATTTAAAGAAAATTGTTTTGTGACCTATCTGTGATTTGTTTATTCGCTGCGAAGTAAGAAAAACCTGGTTGAAGTGTGCGCATTCCATACTGTTTGCCAGAGGTAGTATAACCTACCATACAATCCACATTCATTTAACTGCCTGTCCCAGTCTCTTCTAATATATCTATCATTTATCTATGGGCTTTTTTTCTCTCTATCTATACACATAACTTTAGATTGTAACTAAGCTTATCTTAGTACAGGAAAAGGCAAAATAAGAAGGAAATGGGATAGAAATATAATGTAACACCAATCTTCCAAATGGGGTGAGCCTGACTGTTTGCGTTGAAAATCAACATTCATAATTCTGACTTTTACTTGGGTTCGAACACGGGTCAATTATGCCAGAGGGAAATACACAGCTCTCTCAGCTACCGAATAAGACACATATCTCTCTTTATCTCACTTCACACGGATTTGTTTATCTGTCTCTGTTCTAATTACTCTCTTATTGGAAATATTATCTGTCTCCCTTTCCCCAAATCCTCCACTTACCTCGAAAACGACATTAAAGGGGGAAAAATTGCGAACTTTGCCATTGGTTGAAATTCAACCAATGAGAAGCCCCTAAAAATGAAGATCGAATGCATATCCCACCCTCTTTCTGATCCAATAGCCTTGCTGACAACATCTCTTAACAAGGGTCTGTTATCCGTTTCTATCTACAAACCTTTTTTCTCATCAAGCAGCCGTCCTGAAAAGACTTACTTCAAAAAGGGGTTAAGCCCTTTTGGGCTAAGCTGCCAGCAGGCAGTACCTTTTCACCATCTACGCTCTCTCATGAACTCGAACAGACAACATCCATTTTCACTGCCAGATCCCACCAACTATGGACACTTACAGTAAACATTGGTTTTGTAAGTAATGTTGGTTCTAGGCAGATGGGAAAATATACCCAACACAAGAATTTCTTCCCTTCAAGACTTCTCCTTTCCTTCACCACATGGCGCCCAGAACTCAGGAGCACACATAACTTTCCAGCTACACATGGACCCTATGTTCGTCGAAGAAGCAACACATTCTCCTGGACCATGAACATTCTGTTAAACGGAATTAACTCGACTTAACCAAGTGAGTTTTCTACACGCGAATGCTCACCTTTTCGCAATCCTTCCCTAAGCCCTCTCTTATCCCTCTTTTTCTCGTATCTATCTTCTATTATTAAAGATCGGATTATAACAAACGAAACACTTGTTGCATTTGTTGTTTTTTCTTTCATGATCAGAGTCAGTAAGATCCTTCTCGCGTAAACACACTGCCCAAAATCTTACTCAAAATGTATATTTTATTTACACTCTCTCGGCCTGTCTGCTATCAGTCTATCAATAAACAACAAATCATGCCTATATATATGTGTGTGTGTGTGTATGTGTGTGTATGTGTGTGTGTATGTATGTATAATTAGTTCCATGTAAAGAATGACAATGGTTGTAAAAGCTGTTTACTACTTGTACGGTGGGATATTTATGGGTGAGTAGTATGCCCAAATGTTCACTCACTCATTCTTTTCTCTGCCACCAACTGTGGCATGTCAGTAAGAAGACATTTTTTCGTAAAGATATTTGTCGATATAACAGAGCGCAGGGACAGTGGAATCATTCTTTCCTTCCCTCCTTCCTTCTTTTCTTCTCTTCTTCTCTCCTCCCTTCCCTCCTTCCTTCTCTTCTCCCTTCCCCCTTCCTTCTTTTCTTCTCTTCTCCCTTCATTCCTTCCTTCCTCCCTCCATCCCTTCTTTTCTTCTCTTCTCCCTTCCTTCCTTCCTTCCTTCCTTCCTTCTTTCCTTCCTCCCTGCCTTCTTTTCTTTTCTTCTACCTTTCTTCCTTCTTTTCATCTACCTTTCTTCCTTCTTTTCGTCCTTTCTTCCTTCGTTTCTTCCTTTCTTCCCCCTTATTTTCTTCCTTTCTTCCCCCTTCTTCTCTTCCCCCTTCTTCTCTTCCTTTCTTCCCCCTTCTTCTCTTCCTTCCTTCCCCGTTCTTCTCGTCCTTCCTTCCTTCCCCCTTCTTCTCTTCCTTCCTTCCTTACTGCATTCCTCCCTCCCCCCTCCTTCCTTCTATACTTCCTCCCTACATTACTTCATTCAATTCCTTCCTTCTCTTCCTTCCTTCTTTCTGTCCTCCATTCTTCCCCCCTTCCTTCATATTAATATCTCTAGATGGATTGATATAAAGACAACGAAGATGTTGAACAAAAAATAAAAACAGGAAATAATCTAAACTCTTTTTTCTAGTTATCCACATACTGCCAGGGGAATCGTATCTCTGAGTAACTACACTGAGCTCACCTTCGATAAGAAGGTCTGCCAACAAATTGGAAAGATTTATGGTCAATATAACATCAGGCTGACATTCCACAGCCAAAACTACACCATGTAACCTCATCACAAGCGTTGAACCACCTTTTGAGATAACCCCCCCACAAAAAAAGGAAGGAAATATCAACGGTATAATATGCAGTTGTGGTAGGGAATATAAAAAAGAAATTAGTTGACCCCTACAAATTACCCCCAAAGAACACAAGGAAGCCATAATCCGAAGCGAGGGCACGAACATAGGTATGGTATGGAAAGAAAAAGTATCGCATCACACATTTTAGGTCTGCACTAGAGATGAAGAGCCTCACTGGAGAGTGTGTGAGGTGATTGCAAACCGTGACACTTCTTTTAAAAACTTTTTTTTGTTACTGGCTAATAAGTGTTATTTTCTTATTGATTATGTCTAAAAAGTATAGAAAATGTCAATTATTACCTTCAAACTTTGCTTTTGTGACCAGGACAGTGATAATTTGAAATCCAGACAGCGGGCGGAATTGAGCATTTTTAATCATATGAAGTAAGAAAAAACAATTACATATGAATATCACTGTCCTGGCCACCAAAGTAAAGTTTGAGGGAAATAGTAGTAATGGTCTATTCTTTTTACACGTAAGCAATTAGAAAATATTACTCAATACACAGGAACAAAAGAAAAACGTTTCACGTTGTAATGCATAGTTCATGTGAACACATTGGACGCATAGTTCATGTTTTCTACCACTCATCCTGAATTCAAAGATTTTCAAACAATTTTCATTCCGTATTGAGGGGAGATCATTTACATCTTAGAAAATATTTTATATTTATTCTTGATTTGAGTTTTTATATTTATTCTTGATTTGAGTCTACCTACATACATTGCGAAAAAAGTGTTTTTAATTGTGTTGATTTTCTCCTCCAGAAAACCACGCAGAGAGAGAGAGAGAGAGAGAGAGAGAGAGAGAGAGAGAGAGAGAGAGAGAGAAAGAGAGAGAGAGAGAGTGAGAGAGAGTTTGTGTGTGTGCGTATGTTCATATGTAAAACAAAATGCACACTGCTAAAGGCGTTCGGTGCGTTTCTAAAATTGAATTAAACTTATTCGCTGAGGGAAAAGAATGGTGGACATTCTTTTCTTTGCCAAATTTGGGTTATTGAATTATAAACGTCATTTCTATGAAAAAGAAATGTGTGAGACTCTCTAAATATTTTTCTAAGAACGGTGTATAAATAGCAGTCCACCTACTGCATTTCTACTAACATTATACAATAACAAATATCACTAAATGTTGGAGGAGGCCCCTCAAGGAGCCAAGCACCCTGCCTAGGCCCTCAAATCTCTAGCTAGATCCCTTCCTTTAATAATTATTAATAATAAATAAGAAGATTCATGAAAGAAAAACAAAGGGGAATAGATGCATTTATCGTTCGTTGAAACCTTATGAAATTTCCCCGGCTCTAAATATTCATTAATTAAATTATATTTTGATGGGCACTTTTCTTCCCTTGATAAATTCGTGATGAGACAAAACTTTAAACAAATCCAGAAAAAAACTTATAAAATAAATAAATAAGAGAATTCATGAAGGAAATAAGAGAATTCATGAAAGAAAAAGAGAATTCATGAAAGAAAAACAAAGGGGATTAGATGCATTATAATATCATTTGTTAAGACGATGTGCCAAAACAAAGTCGGTTTTATTTCCTACTATGTGGGCTTATTGTCCGGTAGGGTGAGGTTATTGTCCGGTGGGGTTATTGTCCTGGGGTTATTGTCCGCGGAGTTATTGTCCAGTGGGGTTATTGTCATGGACCCGGGGTAGTGAGCTCTCAGTAGTAAGAGCCACACTTGTGCTAGTCTTATACACCAAGTATAGCTGAAAACCTATATTTTAAATGGAATGCCTCATATATAAAGACATACAATAATTAAATGCAATACATTTCCATTGTAAAAATCAATTCTATAATAAAAGGTTTTGTATTGCATTTTTATATCAAAATCCATTTTCTATAAAATTCAATAATTAATATTCTTTATAGTTCATTTCTCTAGTAAAATCATTCCCAATAAAATGTTCTTCGAATTACTTAGATGAAGTATTTGTTAAGTAAGTATCATGTGTTATTCCCCTTAGACTTCCGCTGGGGGCGCTGTTTTACGTTCTGGTGAACGAGCAGCGTGTTTATCAGTAGGAGAGAACGCTTCGTAGTACACACGTGTTAGGTTGACTCAGTCACTATATGAATAAAGGATCGCTGTAAGTACATAATATTCTGTTGCATTTTAATCTGTTAATATCTGTCATTAACCCAAGCTCACAGTATTGTCATTTATTATCATTAGTGTTTGAGTAGTATTTCTACTAGTGAATCATACGTGGCCTAATCGCTAAGGCGCTGTCACGGTAAGACAGCCTCCCATGGATAAGGGATGATAGTTTAAATCTCGCCGGAGCCTTATTCTTTATTTCTGATCCACACTGCTTACTTATGGTTGTAGAGTGAATTGCAATAAAAAAAATAGTAAAAGAAATAAGATGAAAGGAAATACTACTAAAAAGTGAATGATAATTGAAGATGCTTCATTCAAGCATTTCGAAGACTATCAAATATAATGCTAGATTAGAAGCATCAATCATGTGCAGAGCCTTTTTTACAAGAAATAATTGGCTACGAACTGAATGGACACAAAGCATCTAGAAAAGATTATCTTTTCTATTTATCTGATTTCTGTATATATCTTTGAGATTTAACTAATGTCAAATCTGATAACTGTGTCTCTACTATAGAAGGAAGGAGATTAACACTTGTTTGGGTGTATGAACATTCTGGAGAAGAGTCAGCCTGAAAAGTGTGTTTTTATAGATTGCATAATTGTTATGGCTGATATTAGTGTCTCTACTATAAAGAATAAGACTCATAGCTAGTGATTGGATGCATGATAGCCCTAAAGAGACAACCTTAGAAGATGTGTTTTTTTAAATATTGAATTAATGTTATGGCTGATACTAGTGTATATACTTAAAACAAGACTCAGGTAGTATTTGGGTGCACGACCGCGCTAGAGAAGAGACAGCCTTAGAAGATGTGTTTTCAGATCGAATTACTGTCATATTAGTGTCTCCACTATAGAAGCAGAACTCATAGCTAATGATTGAGTGCATGATCGTTCTGATTGAATTCATGATATGGCTGATACTAGTGTCTATACTATAGGAAAACATACTCATAGCTAGTGATTGAATGGGTGATACACATAGAAAAGAGACAAGCTTGATGCGTGTTTATTTTAGATTGAATACTTGTTATGACTGATACTAGTGTCTCTACTATAGAAAGCAGAATCATAGCAAGTGATTGAATGGGTGATAGACATAGAAAAAGGACAACCTTGATGCGTGTTTTTTCTGATTGCATAATTGCTATGGCTGATACTAGTGTCTCTACTATAGAAAAAGACTCATAGCTAGTGATTGAATGTGTGATAGTCCTAGAGAAGAGACAACCTTGATACTTGTTTTATCAGATTGAATAATTGTTATGGTTGATACTAGTGTCTCTACTATAGAAAGAGGAATCATAGCTAGTGATTGAATGGGTGATAGAGCTAGAAAGGAGAGAACCTTGAGGTGTCTTTCTTAGTTTCATAATTGTTATGGCCTATACTAGTGTCTCTACTATAGAAAAATGACTCATAGCTAGTGATTGAATGGGTGATAAAACCCGCATCAAGGTTGTCTCTTCTCTAGGACTATCACACATTCAATCACTAGCTATGACTCGTATTTCTATAGTAGAGACACTAGTATCAGCCATAATAATTATTCAATCCGAAAATACACGCATCAAGGTTGTCTCTTCTCTAGGTCTATCACCCATTCAATCACTAGCTATGACTCATTTTTCTATAGTAGAGACACTAGTATAGACTATAACAATTATCAAACTAAGAAACACACATCAAGGTTGTCTCTTCTCTCTTTCTACCACCCATTCGTGTCTCTACTATAGAAAGAAGACTCATAACTAGTGTTTGAATGGGTGATAGTCCTAGAGAAGAGGCAACCTTGATGTGTGTTTTTCAGATTGAATAATTGTTATGGCTGATACTAGTGTCTCTACTATAGAAAAAGGAATCATGGCTAGTGATTGAATGGGTGGTAGAAAGAGAGAAAGGACAACCTTGGTGTGTGTTTCTTAGTTTGATAATTGTTATTGTCTATACTAGTGTCTCTACTATCGAAAAATGACTCATAACTAGTGATTGAATGGGTGATAGACCGAGAGAAGAGACAACCTTGATGCGTGTTTTTTCAGATTGAATAATTGTTATGGTTGATACTAGTGTCTCTACTATAGACAAAGGAATCATAGCTAGTCATTGGATGGGTGATAGACCTAGAGAAGTTAAACTCTGATACGTGTTTTCTCAGATTGAATAATTGTTATGGTTGATACTAGTGTCTCTATCATAGAAAAAAGAATCATAGCTAGTGATCGGATGGGTGATAGACCTAGAGAAGGGACAACCTTGATGTGTGTTTCTTAGTTTGATCACTGTGATGGCCTATACTAGTGTCTTTACTATAGAAAAATGACTTATAGCTAGTGATTGAATGGGTGATAGACCTAGAGGAGAGACAACATTGATGCGTGTCTTTTCAGATTGAATAATTGTTATGGTTGATACTAGTGTCTCTACTATAGAAAAAAGAATCATAGCTAGCGATTGAATGTATGATAGTCCTAGAGAAGAAAAGAATGTATTTTATAAAATATTGAATTAATGTTATGGCTGATAATAGTTTATATACTTAAAAAAAGGTCTCAGATAGTATTTGGGTGCACCATCGTGCTAGAGAAGAGACAGCCTTGGAAGTTGTGTTTTTCAGATCGAATTACTGTCATTCTAGTGTCTTCACTATAGAAGCAGAACTCATAGCTAATCATTCTGTTTGAATTCAGGATATGACTGATACTAGTATCTATAATATAGAAAAGGGGTTGGCAACCAGCGACTCGCGAGCAGCCTGCGGCTCTTTTTCCTTTAATCTGTGGCCGATTCTTTCCCTTTTCTTAACTTCCAGGAAAAACATTCTTTAAGTTGAAGAAAAAAAAGAAAGTATGTTTACTTTACAGCTGCCATAACGACCGATCATATCTCCCGTAGTGTTAGGCTTTAGCGATAGGCGATACAGGCTTTGATGTCGCGTCTCTTTTGTGTTCTCTTACTGTCGATATCGTGCGTCTTCAAGACCTGCATCACGTGTTCCTGACTCCCATCTTACAACCCCATCGATTGTTCCATTAAACGCGAGATAAATCTTGGTCCAAACCAACAGCCCGAAGCGAGTTTCTCTCTTAAGAAAAACAACCCAAAAACGGGTTAACAACAGAAAACGAGTTTAGGAACGAAAAGGGATTCATTAAATTTAATTTTAAAAATCTTTTATTTATTATTATTTACTTTGGAACGTCTTGACACGATTATATTAACTAAAAACAGTTTTGTTTAATAACCAATAAATAGGGTGTATACAATTTTCAAAAGTCCGTAGTAGTGCCTATTAATTGTGTTTGCTAAGTAAAGTTGCATTTCCGGTAATATTCTGGTGAGTTCAGCAAACATGAATTCCAAATAAGAAACATTGAGGATGAAAACAGAGAGTTTAAAGCGGAATGGGAAAACCAGATAACTTGCACTGCCAGTGACGCCGCGTTGCCGTTGCATTTAACTTGAAAAGATACATTAGCAAACAATAAGAAGACAGACATTAAAGGTCATTTCTCTATAAAGCATGCGTCTTTTGCCTCAAAATACCCGCTAGGTCAAACGAAAGACAAAGCTGTTGCTGAGTTGCACAAGAAAACAATTGAATTGTGAAACAGTTTAACAAGTTGGATCAACACCAATAACCGTACAAACCATTCTAGTTTCGTGGCTGCTTAAGAAGTTGTAAAACGAAGTAAGCCTTTTTCTGACGAGAATATTCAAAGAACTGTTTTCTGAAAATATCTGAATGTCTTTTTCAAGATTGAAATTGTACAAAAAGATAAAAGACATTCCACTGTCTGCAAAAACTGTAAAGATACGACTATTAAGATGGCCAACGATGTGACATCAAGTCTCCATCTAGATCTTCTCTCGCTGTCGATGAGTCTTGTGATATCAATGATATTGCACATTTAGCGCTTGTTTGCAGATACGTACACTCTATTGGACCAAACGACGAATTGCTTGAGTTGGTGCCGCTTAAAAGAGAAACTCGTGGAGAGGATATTGCATATGCTATAACTGAATGTTTTAAGAAACATAAACTGTCTGTATTGACACGGACGGCCAAGTATGAAAGGGCCGCGAAAAGGGTTTATTGCGCTCTCTTTACAAAGAACATATATAATGATGTGCTTCAGTGTCATTGTATAATACACCGAGAAGCGCTTTGTGCCCAAACATATCCGAAGAAAATATTAGCTGTAATGGATTTAGTGGTGCAGTTAGTGAACAAAATAATGGCCAAAGCTCTCAATCATCGGCAGTTTTCCTGCTTTCTGGAAGAACTCAGTCATCAATACCCAGATCTTGTCAGGCACACATTTGTACGTTGGTTATCCAGAGGCAAATTGCTTCTGCCGTTTGCATCCTGTCTTGAAGAAGTAAAGCTGTGGTTGACTGAAGTAG
>VCCN01003230.1:678729-688940 GCA_006491835.1 Architeuthis dux
CAACATACGGTCTGAAATCTCTTTGGGGAAAACCAGGAATTGCAAGGAGGGAACTCTGGACGGTGGGAGGGCTGATAGACCTAGTCGATGCGATGTTTTGCCAAACCCCATTAACAAAACGTAAAGAATGGGAAGGCACGTGAATTAAACAGTCACACAGTAAACAATCTCAATGGCATCTCACTGTAGACTGGTCGGTTGCCAAGTTATATCAAGGCCGTGCAACCTGTTCTCGAGATATTCAAAATGGTTGGATACCTTCCGGGCGGACCTCGTATTTTGCGCGCTCTATACCTCTCCCTGTCCGCTCGGATGGTGTAATGGTTAGCACATCTGCCTCACACGCACATCCTGGGTTCGATTCCCTGTATGTGGAAAACTCTTCATTAGCACAACTATCCTTGTGCACTCAACAGCTAATTGAATATACTCTGTGTGTATAGGGTGGAGGTATCCCTTCGGTGGACTTGCATCTTGCCAATGAGGTGGTCATAAAAAACTTTTAGGAATAAAGTCCTGGTCTCGACCAGACTTGAAACTTCCAAGGACCACTAAGATGATGCACGCAACAGAAACCGGGTCTTCGCCAGCGGGTCTTCGCCACCGGGTCTTCGCCACCGGGTCTTCGCCACCGGGCCCCATACTCCATTGGGAGTTGTCTCTTAAGAGACGGGACACTTTATCTTACCCTATCTCCCTCTCGATATTTACAAAACCTAACTTAGCCTGGCACAGGGCCGTAAGTGTAGGGCACCTCATTTGGGTCGAACTTATTACAGCGGTAATAGTCTGCGTGACTAGCTTATAAACCACAACTACACAGCAAACCTCTCAAAAGATCTACGAAGCTTAACATAACACAACTGGGCAAGTGTGCGGCACACAGTGAGGATCGAACTTACCACATCAGTAAAGATCTGGTAGACAAGCTTGCAAAATCCCCAAAAGTATTTAAATCTGTGGAAGGAATAGACGTATTTAAATCCGTGAAGAGAAGAAAAAGGATATGAATATCTGAAGGGAAGAAAACGTATTTAAATCCGTGAAGGGAAGAAAAAGGATATCAATATGTGAAGGGAAGAAAAAGTATTTAAATCCGTGAAGAGAAGAAAACGGATATTAATATATGAAGGGAAGAAAAAGTATTTAAATCCGTGAAGGGAAGAAAAAGGATATGAATATGTGAAGAGAAGAAAAGTATTTAAATCCGTGAAGGGAAGAAAAAGGATATGAATATGTGAAGGGAAGAAAAAGTATTTAAATCCGTGAAGGGAAGAAAAGGTATTTAAATCCTTGGAGGGTAGAAAAAGTATTTAAACCAGTGAATAAAACGTATACAAATCCGTGTAGGGAAGAACATGTTTAAATCCGTGAAGGGAAGAGAAAGTATTTAAATCCGTGAAGCGAATAAAACATATTTATACTGTAGGGGAATAAAACGTATATAAATATCTCGGGAAGAACATGTTTAAATCCGTGTAATTCCATTCCGTGAATGGAAGAAAAAGTATTTAAATCCGTGAAGGGAATAAAACGTATATAAATATGTGAAGGGAAGAAAAAGTATATAAATACGTTTTCTTCCATTCACAGATTTAAATACGTTTTCTTCTCTTCACGGATGTAAATACTTTGTCTTCCCTTCACATTTATTTATATAATATTTATATATACTTTTTTTTCCATCCACGGATGGAAATACGTTTTATTCCCTTCACGAATTTAAATAATGTTTCTTCCATTCACGGATTTAAATACTTTTTCTTCCCTTCACGGATTCAAATACCTTTTCCACATGTTTAAATCCGTGATGGGAAGAACAAGTATATAACTATGTGAAATGAAGAAAAAGTATTTCCAGTTCATCAAAGTCTTTAACCCTTGTCAACATATCTTCCTTCAGTGCTTGAAGATGTGGACAATAACAGTCCAGATCCGCATTTAATAAACAGAAATCTTCAATAGTGTTTTCCTCCATTGTTTGGAAACTTGGAAACTGATGGAAATACCGCCTTGCTATGCTGTTTTTGTAGATTGCTGTTTTGCTGATAAATGCCATTATTATTCCTTTTGCTTTAATAAGGCACATCTTATTTATTTGCAGTTTAATGTTTACCTCGTTTAATTTGTTGAAAATATCAGCTCTCTTGCTTTCCAGTTCAATGCACATCATTTCATCAACTGGTCTTTTAAAAGGGATCAAGAATAGAACCAAAAAGGTTATAAAATGGTCGCAGACAATTTCCTTTCGAAACCCATCTAATTTCAGTGTGCAGTAAAAGACGCTCAAATTCTTCTTCATTTTCGTGGCGAAGCTGTCGAAATATACCGGTATTCAATGAATGATTAGATTTAAAATATGTTTTAGTCTAACCGTTAGACGAAGCCATCTATTTTTTAATCTAATGATTTCTGAAGGGAATAAGACAGGTATGCTCGTGATTAAAACTGTTTTGTTTGTGTCTTTATTTATATATATTTCCCAACACTTTAATATGTTTACATATTTAATGCTTGATTGATATTCTCGGCAATTTTTCTTCTTTAAATAATTTGGCTTTAAAAGAAATATCATTTCTTTGGGGATTTGAAGAAAAGAGGGAGGAAATTAAAGTTGGAAGCCTGGGTTTGCTAACATCCAGTTCCGTGATCTGAAATGCATCAAGACTTCACGCAAGAGATTCCAATATAGTTTTCTTAACCAAAAACCCAAAATCGTTCAACAAATAATTTAGAACTAGAAAGCTCTCAGAGAGCGCATACCTCTGTCAACACCGCTGTCCATAACCTTAAACATCATTGAAATCACTTAATGAATAGATGAGAGACGGGGTGTTTAAATTTCGACTGTGGCATATATTCTTTGATTCGTATATGAAGACGTTGAAAAGGAAACCAATGTAACGAAAAGCACTGAACATATAACTACGACGTAGGGGAGGTAAGTGTGCATGGATCCGGTCCAGCATTTAATCCGTTCTTCTGTTGCCTATTGTCCATCCTTCCAAAAAATCCGAATGAAATCCGTCGAGTACTTTTTTAGATGTCTTGCGGACAAGAATAATAAGAACTAACAAACAAACAAACAGACCGGACAAAACACTCCTTTCAACTTCGATGACAGGGGTAAATAAAGGAAAACTGGTAATACTTGCTTTGATGGATTTTAATACGGTTAGCTATAAAATGGCTAAAATCCGGTTAGCTATAAAATGGCTACTTCTGGATAACTTGAGAACCGTGATACAGAACAAAAATCAAACCATTAATTTAATTATGACGTTAATAGCCGATCAATACGTTGTTTAGAACTCTCAGCACTTCTTTTGTTTTTCGTGACACAATTAAAATTAATTAGTTTCTTCTTTGATCTAAAATAGAATAATTCTTTCTTTAAAATGAATTATATAATTAAAATAAATTACATTGTTTCTTCTTTGACAGAAAATAAAATTGTTTTTTCGTCATGCAACGATTGTTTGTTTGATTGTTTCGCCACGCCTCTTGAAATTAAAGTAGTAAAAAAACAACTAGTTATAACCCTTCCCGAACCGACTCCCCACTGAAACTAACCAATATGCCTTAACCATAATCATAAAGACAAAAATATCCAAATATGTTGTCTGCTTGGTTAAAAGCGGAAATAACTATTGTTATTGCTAAACTTAACCATAAGTAGCCATTTTATAGCTAACCGTATTAAAAGCCCACCAGAACAAGGATAACCAGGAGAACTATTCGAAATTAAGAACTAAGATGGTTTTTTTTGGAATTTCTTTGGACACTATTTTTGATTCGGTCAAATTTCTGAGCTCATGCGAGACTAAGTACGACATTTTATTTAAATGTACTTGAAGTAATGAAGGAACATATAAATAAACCTCCAGGTACTAAATTTAGTTCTGTCTGGCACAAGGTTACATGTATGGGGCACCTATTGAAGATCAAATTCACTACAGTAATAATAATCTCTGAGACTAGCTTGTTAACCATTGCTTCGTTGTGAGGCGCTCATAATAAAGTTGATATTCAGCATAGTCTGGCGCAAGGTCACCAGTGTGGGGTACTCAGTGAGAATCGAACTCCCTACAGTAAAAATTGTCTTAAGACTAGCTCGTTAACCATTACTTCACGACAAAGCTTTCAAAATATGTAATTTCACAGCTATAGTCCATTGTCTGCTATACCGATAATGTCCAGTATATCGGGGCGGGAGGGATATTTTTTCAATCCGAAAAAATGAAATATTGGAACTACACGATAGGCCAGCTAGTACATATCTATTACGTTGTTGGCGAAGCAATGTCACAGTTTTGGTGACGGATTAAGATCTTTTTGAATGTAGCAATAGTTGAATTAATTTCTCAAGAACATAATACTGAGTACATATATACCTTGATTAGTGCGGTTAATTGGATCTAAAATTTCCCGTGCTGTTCAAAACCGCACTAATTCAAGTTCTTATTATAATGTAATGTGTTTTTGTTTCAGCTTGTACTTAGTCACATTATTTTGTACAGCAATGCATTAACTGTACTACATCAAAACCAACAATAATCAAAACCTCACTATCCACGCATTGTGAATTAGCTATGGCAAGATCCGACTGTGAAAATAATTGTATTTCTTGTTGAAAGAATCTAGGCCTCGATCTGATAATGCTGAATTAAATTTCTCCTACTTTTAAAGGTTTCCTGTGATCTGATTGAATAGACATTGTGAGTTTCTAAGCCGTTTGCATTAGGGGAGTTGGGTAAAATATCCCAATCTAACGATTTTATCTTCTGATTTTATTTTATTGAATGTAGGCTCGTATGATTATTGATGTGGTCTCGTATCATTATTGAATGTGGGCTCGTATTATCATTCTAAAGATTGACCCACTTTCTGTTGACCAAATCAGGGCATTTTTGTGTCAGGTTTCACTTTCCATTCGTTCTTGATTATACACATCTGCTGTATTCGTCTTGGCCTATTCTAAGAGCCGGTAATAGACGGAACCTACCGTATTCCAACAACGGCTCAAGCAGACGTTGTGAAGGTGGAATAATCTGAGTGAAAGAATCACGTTCTCAGTTGTCTTTTGAGGTTTCTAACAATGATGATTATATCATTGAGACACGTTTTGCTGCATGCGAACGTGTTTTAATCCCTACGAAAAGTACGATATCACCTTCCAGACAAACTAACAGCACCATACAACACGATTTGTGTATCTGGGTAGTGAGTGTTATTTTCTGATTGCTTATGTGTAAAAGGTATAGACAATGGCTATTATGCCCTTCAAACTTTGTTTTTGTGACCAGGATAGTGATATTAATATGTAATTGTTTTTCTTATTTTATGTGATTAATAATGTGCCAATTCATCCATTGTCCAATTGAAAATAAGTATTAGGTTTTCCCTCATGAAATGGCCGTTTTTGGCATTTGCTTTATGATTGTGATTTCGACAAATTCTGAATCATAAAATGCTAGTTTTACATATTCAACTAACTATACGGCATTAACTTTCTTTTAAACTTTAAACTTATGATTCATCATATCAGTTTTAATAAGATAATCTCTCACTTTTGCAGATGCTGTCCTCAAAGGAAATCAGACTATTGTTTTTGTACGAGTTCAAACTCAGTAAAAATGCTGTTTAAGCTCTCAAGAATATCAATTTCACATTTGCAATGGGAACTTGCCCAGAACGAAACGTGCGACGTCGGTTCCACAAATTTCGTTCAGGAGATATGAGCCTGGATAATGACCCACGAGGACGCCCTCAATATGTTATTGATGATGAGAATGTAAGGAATGTTGTGGAAACTGAAGGACAAATATTTGAGCTCTTGCTCAAAATTTACAGATTTACAGTTGTTCTGTATCACCATATCATGTTGGATAACCTAATAGATTTCACATTATAACTGCCCAAAAGCAAAGTTCAACGGCGATAATTGACATGTTCCATACTTTCTTTAGACATAACCAATCAGATAATGACCCTCCGTTGGATTTACTATACCATTTCCAATTCTGTCTGCAATTACTAACCGACACATTTACCATTCATATACATAGCTTATATAACTCGGTTGCCATTAAGCTCGATGTTAAGTCACTTCCTGTGTATAGAATTTATATTATAATCATTTACAAATAGATAAAGGAAACCAATCTATAATTAGCATTTAATATACCAGGGTCTATCTCCCTTGAGAAATAAGATCATTATAATATAGATTATCGGGCTTATTGCGATTGTAGACCCATTATTAAGTTGCAAATTGGACTGGACATTTTAACAGTATTGCGCTAACAAAGATCTCGCTACGATGTGCCGTTTGTGCAGTGTTACGGTAACAAACATATACACATACAAACTCTACCAACGTCATTGTCAGAGGATGTAACTGTGTATAGATCCGACCAAACATTTAATCGCTTCTTCCGTGACCCATTGCCCACCCTTCCACAAAATTTCATTGAAATTCATAGAGGAATTTTGGAGATATTATGTGGGAAAACATGTAACTTTGGCGATATTATGTGATGTGGACTATGACGTATGGGAGGTAATTGTGCATGTATCCGGCCCAAAATTTGATCACTTCTTCCGTAGCCTATTGTACACTCTTACACAACATTGGATTGAAATTAGTTGAGAACCTTTGGAGTGTGGACAGACATGACATTTTGGCGATGATATGTGGTGTAGACATGGATCCGCCCCAAAATGTAATTGCTTGCTCCGTAACCTATTGTCTATCATTCAACAAATGTTCATGGAAATGCATCTAGAACTTTTGGAGATATCGTGTGGGCAGTCATGAGCGTATACATACATGTATGACCCCCACCCCACCCCAAAACGGGAAAATATCTCTCAATCAAAAAATGGATACACCTTCTTCCTTATTCCATAGCCCACCCTTTCACAAAAATCATTGAGTACTTTTGGAGATATCGTGTGAACTGGTGGAATGACGGAAAGACAGATGTGACCGAATACAGAGGTAACACTTATAGGAATTGGATGATCAAAATAGAGCTTATAACTTGCATACTATCTGCACCAGGAAGCATAACACTGTACAGTGGTTCTAACTGTCTATCGCTGTTTTAAAGACCACATCTGCAATTAGTTACAGACATACTATGTTCATATTTTCACTTCTCACGCACAAAAGAGTTTCCTGTAATCTTGGCAAGTCCACCGTCCCAGCGGCAAAATACCTTCCTGTTTCTGCGTGTAAAACAGTCCCACCCGAAGACACCATTCTTTTATTCTTCTTTCAATCAAAGAGACAAATCGAAATTCGTTCACGGTGTCTTCTGGGAACTCTTTCAGGTTTCCCCGTTTCCCTTGAGAGTTTTCCGGCGCAAACAGAAGGTCTGGTTAGTCACTCAATAGAAACCGCCACGTGACCAACGCCTTTTGGAAGCATGTCGTGTTGGGGGTGATCAATTAAGAACTTGGAAAATAAGTAGTGATCAATGGATACGTTACTTCTCTGGCCTTTTGTTGGGCAGCGATCACTAAAAAAAGTCGCGATTGCTGTCGGGCACAAAATAAGGAACGGATTTAGCATAAACTTACATTGTAAATTGCACCCCGCATTAAAAACCTATTTGGGTAGGGAGAATTTTCAAAATCCAAAAAGTCACTTTTTTCTAGATAATAAAGCGTAAACGTTTCGATGTTCAGCCCTCTAGCTTTATTGGTGCGGACTGTACGCGTGATGCATAGTTCGAACTTTCAAAAAACAAGCATTATTGTTGTATGTTTTTTTTTTAGACTCTTCGACCGATCGAGCAAACAGCACGACATCTGAAATTGTATGATTGAAGCTGGTTTTAGTAAGCTTCAGAATTGGACATGTTATTCTGTCTGTTCGGCTTGAACATAGGCGAAAGCCTGACCGTATTGGAATTGGAAATCCCTGTTATTCTATTGTAAGAGGAAAGATCATCTGATCACCTGATGGTTATGTTAAACATAGATTCCATGACACTTATGATCGGAGTAATGTTCGCTTATAGCTGTCTTGGCCAACGCAGCTGCTTAGAACTGTTTAATGGCCGTATGAAATCATCTCTACTGTCCAGTTCAAACCCTTGGAAAGCGACAACTAAAGACACTTAACATATGTTCACAACATGATCTGAGAGTAATTATGACATGTTTAAGAGAGTAAGACCCCTCTCTCTGTTTTCGATCCCGAGTGTCTTCTTAATCTCTTCGGAAGATTATCTCTCTCTCTCTCTTCTTTTTTTTCTTAACCGCTTTACTCTTGGTTCATATTATCCAGAGAGTGACATCTTTGCTTCCTGCACTTTTAATTAACAGTTAGGGTCTTCCGTCTCTCTTTTTCATTGGTCTTTCAATACAAAGTATTTCCCTCCTGCCTCTATTCTACACTACTCTGCTATCAGTCCATGGACTATTTGATGCCACGTCTACGCCTTTCTTGTTCTAAATCAATACGGTTGGGCTGGTCGGCTTTCCAGATTAGAAACCGTCAACCAAAACTGTCACCAGAATTGTTAACATAGGTTTCTTCAGTTTTAAAGACAGTTTGGCTGGCTATGTATGTATGTAATGTATGTATGTGTCGCACGAACAAGAACTATGTTGGAGCTAGAGTGCTGAAAATGTACTCCTTATTATGTCTAGAAAAGACGTTGGTGTTTTCTTTTGTGTCCCCCCACACAAAAGAAAACACCAACGTCTTTTCTCCCCAAAGTATGGTTTTAGTGGGTGTCAATTTACAATGTAAGTTTATGCAAAATTGGTCCCTTAGTTTGTGTCTGGCAGCGTTCACGTTTGTTTATTTTTTTAAAAATCTATTTGTATATGATAACAGCCCACCAAAAGACGAGAGACGTAATTTATCCATTGATCACCAGTTTTTCAGATTTGTTAATTGATCACTCCTAGCCCGGCATGTTCCCAGAGATTGCTCATGTGATGGTTTCTATTGAGTGACCAACCAGACTTGTGTTGTCTGATGTTCGGAGATTAAGCGTTGTCATTATTCTAAGGATGTGTGTCTATGTGTCGATGATTGCAATTGCATGCGTATTTGTTCCTCTGTAGCATTCACTTTCAATTGTATATTGCGTGATCTTGCAATTCTCGTATGAAGGGAAAACACTGCATGTCGTCCAGGTTGATCTGGGCTATCTAGAAGGCCGTCTCCGGGCGATAAAACAGGAAATTGGAAAAGAAAGTCCTCACTGCTAAATGACAGATCTGACCGAGTCTATTCTGACTAACCCCCCAAAATGTGTCGTACACATGCACACACACAGAGACACACGTGCAGTCAACCACAGACACACATACAATCAATGATACATAGACAAATCCATAAGCACAGAACTACAAACACATACACACACACAGAGCTACATGCACACAACCACAGATAAACATGCACACAATCACAGATGCAGAAACACACGCATACAGAGAGAAAGAGAGAGAGAGAGAGAGAGAGAGAGAGAGAGAGAGAGAGAGAGAGAGAGAGATGCATGCAGACAACCACAGAGACACATGCACACAAGCAGAGTCACGCACGCGCACACACGGAGAGACACAAATGCATGCAAGCACAAGCATAAAAAGAAAAACAACGAAGCGGGTCTGGTTAGTGACTCAATCCGTGTTTTGGCACAATGTCGTGTTGGGGGTGATCAATTAAAAAATGGGAAAAAAGGGGTGATCAATGAATAAATTACTTCTATCGCCATTTGTTGGGCAGTGATCACTAAAATGACCGTATTTTCAAAAAACAAGCGTGAACGCTTCCGGACACAAACTAAGGGACCAATTTTGCATAGACCTACATTGCAGATTGAACACTCCACTAAAAACCTATTTGGCTGGGGAATTTTCAAAAAAGAAAACAAAGGTTTTTTCTAGACATAATAAAATGTATATGTTTAGATTTCCAGCCCTCTAGATCCATTGGTCTGGCTTGTACGCGTGACAAATAAGATAAGTGGATAGATAGATAGCGAGCCAGCTAACAAGACCCACTTAAAAACTGAATAAACCTATGTTGACAGATTTTATTTTTAATTAAAGCTTCTATGTATTCTTCTGATAGAATTAGGAAAAATGTTGGAATGATATTCTAGTCTCTATCTCTCAAGAGATTTAGAGGAAGGGATAGCTCGACAAAAAGAGAGAGAAAAAGAGGATTAGACAGAGAGAGA
>VCCN01003230.1:694195-704742 GCA_006491835.1 Architeuthis dux
TAGAGTAAATTGAGATGTTTAATTCACTGTAGATGTAAGATCAAACTGTGTCAGCTGAGTTTCATTTAGTCTGAAATGGATTTCAGATGCCCAGTTCTTAATTTGTTTTGGCAATGTTTGTCCGTGTACCGAGAGTTGCAATCCGTGTAGCTGACCCTTTGAATCTCTTTGAACTTGGTTAACCATGAATAAGCCAAAGGTTTAACCCTTGACCACTGACCGACAGGTTGTACTCGGTTTAAAATTGCGGGGATGACCGGTCGTCTTGGAACTAACCTTGTACAGTCTGCCATCAGTGAACTCAAACCCACTTATGAAGGCTTACGCTTACAAACCCTCCACACACATACACATACCCATACACACAAAGACAACCACGCACATACACGCAGTCAGACAAATGCGTACACACATCCCAACACGCTTACACATACCATAAACCATACAACATACATATGGAAACCCCACGCACACGCACATAAAAAAAACATCCAACCCTCACATGTACACGTACAAATACACAGACACGCTAATACATACAAATACCCACTCATACATGCACACAAAATGACACCTCTATAAATCAACATCTCCCCACACACCTAACCGACGTATGACCGTATACACCAACACACGCAAACACACATATGACCCCTACGCCCCCGCCCCAACAAAGAAGCTTCTAAAGGGAACAGTAAATCATTATCAGGGAAATAATTATGGATAGGTCACACTGTGACCAGGGCCTGCGCGAGGGTTTCATGCGCCCTAAGCGAGACTTAAAATTTGCGTCCCCAGTTGCTCGGTCTCCTTTTAAATTATTCTCCTGAAAGGTCAATACTGGGCCCCTCTGAGGTCTGCGCCCTAGGTGGCTGTCTAGTTGACCTAATGGTAGCGCCGACCCCGACTTTGACTGATACATGGAGAGATGTGGCGGAACGGTTACCAACACGGAAAATTGAATCGGTGAATCAAGTTTGCATTTTGGCTTAGACTACTTATGGTTCTTCACAGTAATGCCCTTTGGAAATCATGGATACACTTCTTCCTGCATTCCATGGCTCTCGGATCTTGCCGATGGACGTTTCGCCGAAAACCTTTTTGCCGGAATGATTTTTCGCCAAGATGGTTTTCACAGACGGGCGTTTCGCCGAACACTTTTTTGTTGGAAAGATATTTTTATTTTGGGTTTTTTCACTCATGAATCTGAATGTTTATAGTTTCAAAATATTTATATTTAATATTGCCAACAAAAATAAAATAATACGTAAACAAACTTACGCAAACATATGTTGAATTAAAGTAAATTCTATATTGCCAAGTCGGAGGATGGAGTTGACTTTGTTTTCCCCCTGTAACAAGAACAATCCTCACCTAAGTTAGGGGAGTAAAGTCTTCACTCTTTGTCTGTCCCGTCACGTTAAACCAAAACCAATATATAACATTAATATTTTCCTAACTGGCCGAAAATCTATATACAATTCAAAAGTAATCATCTTCTGTCGGAATGGAAGTAGGTATTGAGTTTGACCCTGCAGCAGCCAGGCATTTAAAAAAACTGTTTTGGTCTTCTTTCAACGACAGACGTTGTTGTCTTTATCCATTGACCATTTAAAGGTAAAAAAAAAAACGATAAAATCTCTCAAAAATAATTTTACATCTTAGACATCATTGGAAGAACAGCATAATAATATAAACAAGATATTATGAAACAAAATGTTACGAATGATTAGAAATATCCGGCCGTAGTTTGTTTACTTTTATTATCGGCAAGACTATTTTCTCACAATACAAACATTCAGTTCTACTTCTTAGAACTATTTTGTGAACATTAATGAGGAACCTTTCACAAACCTTAAATCTCTTCCTTGCGTGTTTCGTATTTTCATTCATGCTTGTTGTATTCATATATATTCGTCCGTATGTCAATTTCAGCATTTCCTTTCCTTACCATGTGTCCAGCCATTTCATCTCAGTGACAACTATCCCCAATTCTAGCGACACGCTACGGTTAACTTACATACACACTAGTACAAGTGAGCAACACACGTTTCGCCCCCATAGGGACATAGACACACTGGCTTACTTGCAACCCTTACCGACGAATAGGCATATTACTCATCCCGACCTAACATCAGACTATAAATTTAATTGTAATTAGGAAACATTATATACAATCATTTATCTTTTGGAGCCAGATATTAATAATCACATACATACATAACTTTCCTTCTATAAATACACTTTCCGGCTACAGATTGTTGACCACCGACGTGATCGTTTTCGCATACGTTTTCTTTAGCAAACAACATACGTTTTCTTTAGCAAACAACAACTACCCGAATTGCACTCTACGAACAAATACAGCTTCTCATACAAAGAAGCTTTTAAAACAGCAAATACTTGTCTCACACCACGAAACTTGCTTGTCTCGAACAACACAACACTATACATTCATACATAAAAACAAACCTTTTGTCTCTTACACATCTAACATAAAAAAAGACTTCCAACATTTACAGATCCAACGTCAATGAAACGGAAGATCTTTTGAACGTTTCAACATGCAGAAAACACACACAGTGCACATTGTCCTTTTAACTAAAAAACTAAACAAAAGAGAGTCACCATGTGCTTCACCAAATCTACTTCGATCACCGCAGACAACCCAATGGGAATACACATACATTTCACAGCCTTTTTTTAAGGCGAAGTTAAAAAATACACCGACCACGAAAAACTGTGAAGACATCATCATGCGATGCCGACGACCATTCATCATCATCATAATCATAATCACAACTACGACCTTTGAATGGAAATCGCTGTTCTTCCAAATTCAAGACAGGGTCATCAACACATCGGATATTCCTGAGTAGTAGATAAGACTGTACCAACTACAGAAGCCTGTCATAATTGCTTTCTTCCATTCAGTCAGCGTTTCAGTCATGCAAATAATGGCGCACGCACAAAGTTTTGCTCACGCGAACGAAAACGCCCGTACATAACATCGCACTTCAAATTGACACACACTAATTGATGCACACAGATGTTAACACACCGATACGACGGAAGATTTTCACGCATCAGCTTAACCACTGTCCTTTAAATGACACAAAAGTGTTCTAATAACATAAGGACGCACACACACAGCTACCAAAACCGATCATATTTTTCACCATCCTCGCAACTCACAGAAATGTCAACCTACTGAACAACATGATCTCTAAAAATCGTTCAATTTACACAAATAAGATATTGATGTTTAATTTCGGCTTTTTACCTCATTGGATCCAGAGGAGAGGATATTGTCTATTCACACCGTATTATGACCTTCCACAGATATCTCAGTTGAGAACCCCTTTCGAACACTTTTAGGAAAAACAGGCTCCACAGGATTCACGCCTAAATCTACCAGGACAGCATTTCGCGATATAAGCACATGCTTTTACACCATCTTCATGGATACTTGATCTCCACGACCCACCCCCGTCGGAGATATTGCTGATTCTCACACATACATACACACACATACACACTCACATACACTCTAACACGGCCGTTCAAACCACACACAAATAAGAGGCAGGTATCCAAGTACCTAAAACACGCACAATTTCTCTTATACTTTTTCTCACAATACAAACATTCAGTTCTAATTCTTAGAACTATTTTCTGAAACTTAAGTAGGAACCTTTCACAAACCTTAACTCTCTTCCTTTCGTATATTTCATGTATAATAAATATTCTTTATTATATATTTTGCGTTTTTCGTATTTTCATTCATGCTTGTTGTATTTATATCTATTCGTCCGTATGTCAATTTCAGCATTTCCATTCCTTATCATGTATCCAGCCATTTCATCTCACTGACTACTATCCAAACTTCTAGCGACACGCTAAGGTTAACTTACATACACACTAGTACAAGGGACATAGATACACTTACAACCACTTACCGACGGATAGGCATATTACTCATCCCGACCTAACATCAGACCACATCTTTAATTGTAGTTAGGGAACATTATATACAATCATTTATCTTTTGGAGTCAGATATTAATATTAATAATCACATATATATAATGTTCCTTCTATATATACACGTTCCCGCTACACTATGCCGTAACCCGACCGACGTATTTTGTTGACGATAAAATGACATTTAAAAATCTAAAACCTGCTTTACAATAATTTAATTAATCTATGCTTATATATCGTATTGCCTATAAGTTAAAAGCATAGATTACTTAATTTTAATTGTAAAGGATGTTTTAGATGTTTTACATTTTACATTATTTGTCAACATGTGTATTACTTCGGTTAACCGAATTAATTAATATGTTGACAAATAATGTAAAAGTTAAAATATCAAGAGGAACACAGCTGCTCTCTAGGTGTATAAATGAAGGATATTCAGACAATATAATATTTAAAGATTCATCCATATTTCTTGTAAATCTTTGCTTGCCTTGCTTACAAATATTAAATATTAGCAGTGGAAGAGGGAGAAACACAAACTTCCACTGACTCAGAGCGTGAGAATATTACTGTTACTAGCAGTATGCAATTGCCAAAAGGGTGAAATCCGGCCAAAAACACGGAAAAATGTTTAAGAAATGATTTTTGTTGTAAGAAATAGGTGTGCCATTCGTAAGAAGAATAAAAGACGAAAAATCTGGTATAAAAAATAAAATTTGCTGAAATCAGAATCGAAGATGGTCTAAAGAATGACCTCAGATGACATCGACTGGCCTATGTGGGAAGTCGATATTTATTGATTGTCCTTGCCAGATATTATGTCAATTCTTTTTTTTACCGAAGAGGCACCAACAAACAAACAAACCAACACACACACAGAGGGCTCAAATATTAGTATAGATCATGGGAAACATAGAAACGTAGTGAACAAAAACCTGTGTTGCCCATTGAAAATTCTAAAAATATACCATTTTTGAAAGAGAATAATGAAATATACATGAATTAAGATTTGACAGATTTAGAATTCTCATACCACCCAGGGGTGAATTATGTGGAAGAGTAAGAATAGACACCTCTTCAAGTGTTATGTGCTGATAACACCTGTACAACAGCTATTATTCATATCTAACGTTATCTAGAATGTATACTCTCCCCGGAAAAGAACTAATGTTACTATGGCTAATGGGATCCTAGAAAATATTGGTATTTTCGTTTTCCGGACCACATAGTTAATACCTATTTGCAGAATTCTAAATGTATTACCGTAGTATTAGAAACCGTCAACAAAAACTGTTGCCAAAACTGTAAACATATGTTTTAAGTGGGTGGTTCAAATTACAATGTAAGTTTTTACTAAATTGGTCCTTTAGGATTTATCAGATAGCATTCACGCTTGCATTTTGAAAATTCGGACTTTTCTAGTGATCACGATCAAAGAAAAGTGCGGGAAAAGTAACTTATGCATTGATGAACCCTTTTTCCAATTGTGTTATTGATCACCCCAACACGGCATGTTGCCAAAAGACGTTGGTCAGCTGACGGTTTTCTGTTGAGTGACTAACCAGATCTGTTTATTCCTTTTAAAAAGAATTGCTTGCGTCTCACACTACTTCTTTCGCTTAGACTTCCTTATTTTATACCGCCTTCTTTCACTCAGGCTTGTCTCTCTATCTCACCCTGTTTCATGCAGTGTTCCATTATCTCTCCGTCTTCTTCTTTTCCTCACTCTACACCCATTTCTCTCATCTGTCTTTCACTCAGCCATGTTCTTCTATTTTCTCTGTCTTTCACTCGTCTTTCCCCCCCCTTCTCCCCAGACTTACATAACTCATCCGCCTTTCAATCAGCCGTACATCGTGTATTCGTATTTCACTTTTCCCCACTCAATACTCTACTCCAACGTTCACTCAATCTTCCTTATTACATTCTTCCTTCTCTCACTCAACCTATCTCCTTTAACCTTCCTCCAATGTATCTGCACACCCTTCCTTCTCCCCTTAGACGTTTTTCCGCCACCCTCACTATCCGTCGCATACTGCCTTACTCTAAGCTCCAGTTGGAACAGTTTATGTTCACTTTGCACTCATACCCTTGGGAAAGACATGAATCCATTCAACTTTGGGTAAAATAGCACAGAGTGAACTGAGTGACGTCGCCTCTGATTCACATATCGCAAACGAGACGAGTAAGTAGTAATGTGATATATGGAGCCTAAACAGGGGCGGCTGAAGCCGTAGCCAGAGTAACTTTCCCCGGGGTTTATCCTGAAAACATCGACCTCCAACTCTGTACATCTTGACCTCAACTAACTGTATATGCGACCAAATCGCTTTGGTTACACCAGTTCTAGTAACGAAGTTAAGTGATGTCGAGCCTGGTCATTGGACAAATGGGTGACCGTCTGGGAATACCAGGACCCGTATGCAGCAAAAAGATTATTCTGCAGCCGTCTCAGTCTATGGTCTGGCGCCAATTAACGGAGCATTTTGCCAAGCTGGGACCGGTCTGTGAACGCGGTCCTTTCTCACGCACACGCCGTTCCATAGAGGACACATGACTGTGTGCTCTTGTAAGAGCCGCCATATTTTGTATCGAGTGTCAGCAATCACTCACAGCCGACTGCTTCAATCAATCACAGCCCGTTTGACGCTGTCCGTGAATGATACTTGAATCGGACCCCCAACAAAGACACATAGAACTTCAAGGCCTTCGAGCAGTAAACTGAATCAGTTCGCCCAGTTCGCTAACTGCACGAATCTGGTGAGCGTTGTCCATCGATCTTCTGGCTTATCGCAAAGTACACCGTGCCTGAATCGGTGGGTGGGAAGAAAAACAAAGATTTCAACGAGGATAAAAGTAAGTAATTATTCCCTTACACTCTCTACAGCTCTATACGTCCGCGCTTGGGTTCCACACATCACATTACTACTTACCTGGCGACAAGCAACCTCAGTGGTGTCACTGACTTCACCCTGTTCAACGAACATAGAAATACAGGTGTAGCTCATTTTACGAACTCCCGCCTTACGAACTCCTGGCTTTACGAAAGTTAAGATAAAATGTTTAAGTAGAAAATAAGTTTTCCGCTACAACCCTATCTTTCGTACACACAAAATGGGGGATATTATATCGTATGAGAGTTCACGGCATGGCAACAAACCCTGTGGCACTGCCAATAGCCACACACAGCCACTTGTTGCCATGTGTGTGTGCTGAGCGCTCGGCTCGTGAAGCTGTGGTGGTCTGCTAAACAATATTGATACATCTGTTCATAGCCATGGCAACAATCCCTGGGCCTTGTTGCCATGTGTCTCTGTTGAGCGTTCCGCTCGTGAAGTTGATGTTGTCTGCTGCGGTGGCCACTGCATTCCTTTTGGGGGAGGTATTCATTTTAATGTACCCCCACACATAGAAGTAGAAAGCATTCAGTAAACCTTGATAATAAGAAGAACAGAATAGCCATAACCTTGGAAACGAAATACGAAATCATTAACTAATATACAGCAAAACTATTTAAAAGAAAATCGATATGTTAAAGTCAACAATAAGCACAATCATAAAAGATAAAAGGATGCACAGCATATGAGTTCTATTTTGATACGAACAAAAGGTTCTGACAATTTAATTCCTAGAATGTAAAAGACCTTTAACGGCATGGCTAAATGACCAAACGCAGCGTTTACATATGCCAGTTAGTCAAGCAGTCATTTGTGCAAAAGCTCAACCCCTTTTCAAAACCATTCAACAAAAGAAGAAAACTCAAAGGAAACGTTTTTGGCAAGCAACAGTAGAACATCAAACTGGCATAGCATTAAGGTTCAAGAGTAGGATAGAGCTGAAGCAGAAGCTGCAAAAACATCCCCTTAAGAATCAGAACAGATCATTGAAGAAGAAGATGTCACACCATCCCTGATTTCTAACGCTGATTTCCTGGAGGCGAGAGGTTTTATCGTCAAAGAAGAATCAACAATCTCAGGCTGCTAGGAGGAAATGAAGAAGGCTACTGCAACATAACACCTATTCTAATTTATCGTACCGAAAATCTCCCAAGGGAATGGATAAAACAACACTCCTAGTCATTTGGAAGCACAATAAGAACGAGGAAACAAAGCCAGATTATTCGAGGAGTTGTTTTCACATCATTGTGCATCAGAAGTGAAAGAATATTGCAAACATAAACATATTTCTTTCAATGTTCTGTTGTTAATGGATAATGCTTTATCCCACACGATTTCTTAAACACCATTATCTTAACGTCAAAGTGATATTTTTGCCTTCAGAAACCACTTCCCTCTTGCAGCTAATGGACCAAGGAGTCAACGCAACACTCAACGCTTACTATCTCCGTTACACATTTGAAAGACTTATTGATGCAACAGATAGAGAAGGTGGGGGCGTCAAGTCAAGGATTTGAGAAAGACTTCCACATCTTAGATTGAATAAAAATAATAGAAAAAAGGCTTTGGAAAAATTAAATAGGAGTTTGGAAAAACCTTTGCCCTCAACTTTTTGAAAATGTTGAAGGGCTTGACGAATCTACACAAATCGTGCAAAATGAAAGTGCGGCTATCGTAAGCTTCGCTAACCGGATGAATCTTGAAATTTCAAATGATGACATTAATGAAGAAATAACCAATGTAGAATTGGCTGAAATGGGAAGATTTGAAGAACAAGCTGACATCGCTGAAACCAAGGCTCCCAATCCGTGTTTAAGTTTGACTCAATAAAGCTTCTAAGCACATTGAAAAGCCAATCGAGATTTTTGAATGTGAAGATTCAAATTATGAAAGAAGGACAAAAGTTGTTTAAAATTTAATGAAAGCATATAGTCCGGAGGCCAGAAGGGCCTAACGTGCACCCGCCCCCATGATCCAACATTTAGGATACCAAAATGTTCCTTAGGATGTCCTCTTTCAGAAAAAAGATGTTCCCAAGAAGAAAGTTGGGAAGAATTACCTCATTTGCATAAAACAAAATGGCCGCCAGCACACGCCAAAAAAACAGAATTTCATATCTCGTCTCCCAGTTGACATATCTGAGTACTTTAAAGGGCTAAACCATGGTTTTCAGCCACCAAAGAACAAATTATTAATTTGATTCCTTATGACAGATATTTAATAGTCAAATTCAAAATCCTCAGCTGTAAAGTTTTGATAAATAAAGTAATCCCTGTGTGTTTTCTAAAACGCCCTAAACATGTGCCCACATTTCACAAGATGTGCACTTTACCCAATTGTCACCAGTCTTTGAATTTGAATAAGGTTCTACGCAAACCAAACAAAAGGTTTCATCATCTGTGGATTCATCAGTGTTATTAGTTTTTCCTTTTCTTTTGTTTCTGGCCCCTTTTCCACTCTTCTCTTTTCTCTGAACACTTGTTGACTTATTTAAAGTTTGCTTTGTTACATTACAGGCTTTTGGGCTTTTCCTCTGTCTCAATTGCAGACAATACAGCGTACCTAGTATCCCGACTTACAATGTACCATCCAGCCCCAATCATATGGTCTTGTTTACATTCTATCCCAAGAAAACGTTCTGACAGAAGTTGCAACAAAGACTTCACTATCAACCGAACATTACACCATGAATAGCCATACGTTTGCCAAAGTCAAAGTTACTTATCAGAACACAGAACACATGATTCAAACTTAGAAGAAAAATGGCGGAAATCATTCTGCTCAAAAACAGTGGCGCCATCAAGTGGAGGAACAGAAATTAAAGAAAGTGAGTCAATCTTCCCCCATGTACCAACCAGCGCATGTCTCTTCTATCCATAAGAAACAAAAATAATTCTAAAATATTCATGTTCGGTTATACGTTTGTTTCTCTTTAGTAATCCACATATATACAACAAGATGTATCTCTATATATCTTTCTGTGTGTAACACTCTTCTACGTCAAAAGAGGCTCCTAAACAGATATGAACGAATTACCCAGCTCTTTGTTGTGGACACGTCTGGTGACGTCGTAAAGTATTCGAAAAAGAATTTCATCATTTCACTAGTTTTCACCTTCAGCTTAATCTCAGTTGTTTTTATATACAACTTTCAATTTGTATATTAAAACAACTGAAATGGTGTGTTACAATTACTTCATTCAATAATAATAATAATAAAGAAATAATTTCATGTTGCATTAAATTTGATAAATAAAACTCCATAATTATTCATTGATGAGTAGCATATTATTTGTCAGTTTTGGAGTGCAAAACATTTTGCATCTGAGAAACCGACGCCTGTGTATCAATATATTTCGGCAGACACTCCTTCTAAACCCAACCAACGCCCTCCTTGCCTCCTACACAATCAACAATGTCCAACATAGAAATCTTTTACGATCAAACTGAACTCCCAGACTAGAGTGGTTAGTTCCCCCCGGGGACGCGACCCATGCTCAACAGTTTCCACCAGCACCTAGTCTGATTCTTTCTATACACGTAGTCTTACTACCAAGAACTACTACACAGTCTTACTACCAATAACTACTACCCAAACACCCACACTTGCAAGCTACCCATATAACACGAGAGCTTTTCTGTATCAACCATTCATTCCCTGATGATAT
>VCCN01003230.1:762630-775081 GCA_006491835.1 Architeuthis dux
ATCTATCTATCTATCTATCTATCTATCGCAGTCTGTTAATATAAAGCTATCCCAGTCTGTTAATATATCTCAGTTTGTTCCTATCTATCTATAGACATAGAACAACACGAGTCATAAATACAAAGTGCAACTGTTTAATTCATTTCTTCATTGCCTATTAAGCGTGACGCAATAAGATATTAAATCACTTTGACAGCACATTCAGAGACGGTATATAGACGTAACATAAGTAAATAGACGCCATTACTAAATTTTACATTTAATATAGATATATGACGATTGCGCAGTATGTATTATCGTTCTCCGCTTATACTCACATTGATAATGTAGCAGGGTTAGGTACACATGGCCAATTATCAGTAAAACCCACTCCCGGTTTGCCAGGCCTGCCGAAGCTTCGTTCTGATTACGGCACTTGGTATTACGTAATCGTCACCCATCTAGATACTGACTAGACAAGATGTTGCTTAACTTCGGGAATCTCACGAGAACCGGTGTATCCAACGTGAATTGGCCAGTCAACCCATAGCCTCAGGGAGAGGTTCCTAAATTCTAGTCCTTGTATTGAGTGCTTAGCGGAGAGGCATAGAGTACCATTTTAAAAGTATTTTGTATGACTCGATGGTGGATTGAACCATGGCCTACTGAACCGGAGGTGAGCACTCTACCACTGGGCCACGGTGATTGGTGACGATTGCTCAGTGTACTAAAAAGATTCGAAAGAAGTAAACACATAACCACTTCATAATTGCCTTGTACTCCAGAAGTGGGGGCGTCGTTAGTTTTCAAAGAGGGGTTTGTGTTAGTCAATCTGAATATGGAATGAGCAACTGTCAAAAAGCATAACATGTGCAATTCCATTCCCAACTAAGAACTGCGTGATCGTATACTTCACTAATGAAGGAAAGGAAACCGCTGCACCCCGATCAGATTCACCTGAGTCGACAGAAATGTAACGAGACGGGAAACTGTAAAACAATCACCACTACAAAAGAAGCAGGGATTGTCGAAATCAGCCCAAGAACGACAGCACACAATTGATTATTATAGGAGAGCATTGGATCAAACACAGTTCACTCTGGCAATGAGAAAGGCCAAATGCAGTCTATAATGGCAATAAGGAAGACAAAGGATCAAATACATATTTGAAACCGCAATACAAATACTTAAGATCAAATACAATTAGGAAATTGCAATAAAAGGATTATGGATAAAATACTATCCAAAACTACAGTAACTGCAATGAGGTGTATCTGACCAAACAATGTTATGTCTATTTTAAACTGTATTTGATATACAGTTTAAAATAGTCATAACATTGTTTGGTCAGACACAGCTCCTGAAAAGAAATACAATCGGTCCTGGATCAGATACTTCCCTAGAATTGTCATTTAGATAACGCTGTAACAAACAGAGCAGAGCAGGGAAAGAGAGCGATACACATATGCACATGAGAGAATAAAAAAGTTAAAATCGATAGTAGAAATTTCCTGGTTGAAACTGCATCAGTTTTTGCCCGTTATTTTATGTATTTTGTTAGTTGTATTCGCTTGAAAGCCCCTTCCAGCGGCTATTAAGTTCGACGTCAAGTAAAATAAGCCAAAACTCCTTTAAATTTTGAATTTGGTATACCTGGAGTTATCTCGTTTGAGAAATTGGAGAAATTAGATTATCGGTGTGAGTGTGTACGAAGACCCCACACTATTATTAAGTTGTAGATTTGGCTGGAAATCGTTTTATTCTCCAGGTTAGAGCATCTTAACGGTATTATGCAAAGGAATCTCGCCACGATGTGCTATTCTTGCTGTGATGTGATCGCTGCCATTGGATACGAGTATGCCAGCCCCTAGTAGAGCATACTGTGTCCTCCAGTGTGTGCATAGGGAAGGGACCGGTTGAACAGTCCGGTGCCTGCCTGGCGAGATGCTCTGTTAATCAGCGGCAGAGCATAGGCTTAGACGGTCGTAGAACAATCTTGTTGCTGCATCAACACCTGATATTCCCAGACGGTCACCCGTCTGGGTAATGACCAGGTTCGGTGTCGCTTAACTTCAGTGATCTTACGAGAACCGGTGTATCCAACACGATTTGCCCGTACAATTTTGCTGTGTTACAGTAACAAACGTACAGACATAGAAGCATTAAAAAATCTGAATAATTTGATTTCCAGAATCAACTTCCCATCGTTCGCCATTCACAATGCCAACAACTTTATTTTTCATGTCATTTTTCGCAGACAAGAATCCAGAATTCTGATACTCGCCTTCACGAGGAGAATCACGAGACCGATTGTGGAATACGAAGGTTTCATAGGCGCCATGTACTTCCGGGAAACGGATCAAATCTTGCATGGAATATGCCAAAATCCATCAATGCCTCCCATGGCATAGGAGAACGCACATCCGGCGAAGGATATATGTCTACTCACTTCACATTCACCGTCCGATCCGCGTAGGATGTATGAGTTAAACTTGATGTGCTCAAAGAAAGTATACCGAGATTAACTTTCTTTTATTCACGAAGTTTAACTTCGTCTACATTAAGGCCAACATATCAAAGTATCCTGTGGGAATCGAACTCACTACCAATACTTTGTAAGGCTAGATTATTAACCATCGCTCTAAGACAACATATATTTGCTTAGTTCCGTCTAATCTGACTCACGACCGATACTTTCAAATGATAGTTTGCTTTAGGGTAGAAGACTAATAAGCTGAGCTTTGTTTGACAGAAGGCCATCTGGGACACTCGGTGAGAATGACATTCAATATCATGACGAAAGGATTGTGAAATTAGCTTTAGAACTATCGTCGTATGGCAGATGACCTTTAGATATTTACCAAGTTTAACTTGTGAGACGTTCAGTGAGGATCGAACTCACTTCAGTAGAAAGGGTTTGCGAGGATATCGCATTGCTGCACAGCAGATCGTCACAAGTAGAAGAACTTATTCATTGGTATGTACTACCCTTACCTTAGTATGGTACAAGGTCAGGATTTTCGGACATCCAGTGAAGATAAGACTAACCATTGCCCAAACGGCGTGGTATGAATGGTATTTACTCAACTTAACTTCGTATAACATAGGAACACAAGAGTGGGGCGCCCAGTGAGGATCAAACTCACTACAGTAGTAATGGTCTACAAGACTAGGTTACAAACCACTACTCTACTGTAGGGTACCACACACACACACATATGGTAAGTATCCACCCATTTGAAATTAATGAGACAATAGCCTACCTAGGGCAATTAGTCCCCTTCAAAGACCCTTTTGGACCTCACACATTATCTCTTTTCCTTTTTAAAACTGTCTGGAAGAGAGGAGTATTGGGGTATTAATAAGACTTGCTGCCACTTCGTCTCCAGAGACAGGCACCAGATACGACTGGTGAGAAAACTCAATAAATAATAATAACAATGTCGTAGTAATGAGTAATACGTTAACATATGTGAAATCCAATTTTTAGGATTTGAAGAGACCTACTGTCACTTGATCTCTAGCGATGCCCGCCTGAAACCTCTGGTGTGAATATGCAAATAATGTTATCAACAAGAAGATAGTAAGATGACAAGACTAATGCTGCTGATGATTTGAAGGGGGGAGGAGGGAATCAAAAAAGGAAAAAACTTAAGGAAATAATGAAATTAAAAATCTCTTTTTATGAAAGTAACAGTAAAAGCTACAATGATAAGATTCCAATTTAGCTTTAATTACTAAAGAACAAACAATGAACGAAAATAATGACGGCTGAAAGTGAAAAAGTAAAAAATAACGGTGACGTTAAAAAATGTCTAATATTAATAATCATTAGAAATGGTTGAAAAGAATAACGATGGAGGGAATAAAGAATCCCGTGACCAAATTATTGATTATGATTGGATGAAAAGAATAGCTATTGAAAAGCAGAAAAAAATGGAAGGTCTATAAGGAGGATGAAAATATCTTTGAATGGTGAGAGAGATAAACCCAAAATGAAATTGTATTTATAAGATTTCTACCATTGCTGCAACAATTATGACAGCTCTATTCACTACTGCTACTGACATTTTAATGAAAAAAAAAGCGGACCAGAAAAAGAAAACCCAGAAAAAGGAGAGGTTTTAGCGATAAACAAGGAAGAGGAATACAATTCTTGTGGAAGAGGTCGAAGGAAGAAGAAGTTTTTCCTTAACATCTTCAGAGACGATTTCAAAATAGCGAGCTAAATAGAATCTCAAACTCTGGAACGAGGTGAAAAAGCAGAACGTGGAGTGCATTGCTTCCGGAGAATAAAATAAGGAAAAAAATTTTTTTTCCCGGGGTGTGAGTGGCGTAGCGATTAATGTTACAGACAATGGAATTGGCGATCGGAGTTCAAACTCCGGTCGTTGATTTTTACGTTCTCTTCGCACTAATGTCCTTTGGGGAAAAGGCATGAATACATCTCTTCCCCCACCCACACCGGCTATGAGTAAAATAACCACACATACTGCACTCACTAACTTTGAGAAGGAAACCAGTCTAGGAAAAGGACAGCTCTGATTCCAAACCAGGGAGTGAAGCCCCCTTAAGAAGGTAGTATAAGTTTTCGTGTGGACTTATATGAAGTTTACCTAAAGGGAGGTAATAAGGATTCCCGAAAAAGGATAGGATGAATTAAGATCACATCCGTCTTCATCCGTAAGATGGAAGGAATACGGCAGACATTAAAGAGAAGTCGCTGACACACGTGGAGAATCAAGTGACCCGAATGGAGCATGCTGATTGACTGGCATGGTCACGGAGATGCTGAAGGAGAAAGACTGTCCGCCATCTTTGTTTGGTGTGAAATCCAAACAAAGGAGACACATAAACAGAAAGAGAACGAAGGCACAGATTTGTAGATTTATAAATGAGAGATGTGTTTAATGAAATTGAATTAAAGATAATAAACAGATACCTGTTTGTCTGATAAAAGAAAGGCCACACATATAAAGGAGATAGGTGTGCATTTAAAGAACAAGGAAACGATCGTGTTTAGGTAGGATAGATTAGCATACGTGAAGGAAGGATTATTCGTAGGAAAGAAACTATAGAGAATGGCATTATTGAAAAGGAAGGTAGAGAACATGTTTTTTCTTTAGCGAAAGGCGAAATTTGTCAAAGTGAGTTACTTTAGCGACAGAACTGGTAGTACTAACATGTTTTGTCTAGGAATACGTTCGATTACTGATTAATCGATACGGTATTATTTGAATGGGGGATAACGCTTAGAAGAAGTGAAGCTTTCGATTGAGGTGATCGATTACAGACACGTTTGGGATCACCGGAGAGAGAGAGAGAGAGAGAGAGAGAGATGGCAATAACAAAGACAAAGGGATTCGTTTAGTTAGTAGAGAGTTTAGTTGCCGAAGGTGGTGTTGACAAATATAGGTAGTAAAAGGATTTCTACGTGTCTGGAGGAGGCGCGGTCGAAATGGGCCAATGCGAAGGGGAGGAAAGAGGTAAGCCGAAGGAAGATCTTAACGTGTGTAAGGCAACACAACGGACCGAAAGTGAGATAAAGAAGGACGATTGGCTCGCTGTATTAATATCAGATAGCAGCAGGAGCAGCAGGGCGTGACGTCAGCCGTAAGACCCTAGCTTCGGCTGATGTCAGGGTCAGTCATTAAAATGAAAGTGGCGTTCTTCCGGCAGCTCCTGCAGCTAAGCTGATACCAAACGTATCGCACTCCAATTTCCTTTAGACTACATCGAGAGAGAGGGAGGCCTTCAGATGGTATGATATGTTATGATTGATTGATATATCTGACTGCAAAAATAAATGATTGAATTAAACTTTTCTAGATACAATAACTTATGGCATGTTGTTAAGTCGGAATGAGCAATATACCTATTCGTCCCTAAAGATAAGGTGGAGGTAAATAGGTGAATGTACCTATGCTTGACAGTGCATCATTGAATGATAGTAGTCTGTAATAGGAGCTAATGTTGTTTGAATTAAACTAATATTTAAATACATCTATTATTAATATATCTGACTCCATATAAAGTTATAGGTATACACAATTACAATGATCGTAGGAAGCGTAGTAATCACGGTAAACTAATAGTAGCAGCTGTAGTAATAGTGCCTATAGCCTTAAGGGGCAGTACTGCTGAATAGCAAGTTAGTGCTGATGAGACTAGAGGAAGAATGGGTAATAATTAGCCGTATGCGTAAGAAAGATCTTTCTTTCTCTGTTAGTGCCTGTAGTAATAAAGGGAATACAAATGCATGGGTTGCACATGGTAACAATGAAATAAGAATAACGAATATAAATACTTGGCAATGATAATAAGAAGTATATTCATTACAGAAGATATAACAAAACTCTAGTTATTAGCCATTGAGAAGAAGGAATACATTTAAAGAGTCCGTATACTATTTAGTAAACTGTCTGTCCTTAGTGTGTCGAATATGTTAAGGATGAGAGTGTGTGTGTACTTATATGAAATTTACCTAAAAGGGGTAATAAAGATTCCCGGAAAAAGGATGAATTAAGATCACAGCCGTCTTCATCCGTAAGATGGAAGAAAGACGGCAGACATTAAAGATAAGTCGCTGTACGTACATACTCAAAGTTGAGTAGAGAGACGCGTCTCTGTGGAACCGTTATGGATTTGTCAAGCGACTAAATTGACTGAACAAAGATGAAGAATATATCGCTCTCTTTATAGTAAGAGGTGGGTGGTGGATGTGTGGCTGGTCGAAATATCGGTCGGTGAACTGGGTATCGTCAAAAGTTCCAAGATGGAATGTAAGGTGACACGAATACAAGGATTTGCCAGACTAATTGTCTACGAAGCGTATCATGTTGTGAGTCAAGTACATTATGTTCATGTCCTGAAAATTGATTATCTAAAAGACAAGATAACTTTATTTCTCGGAGTAAGAATCTGGGTCTCAAGTGCTTTCACTTGTTGACCGGGGTGTGTAAGGATTTGCCAGACTAATTGTCTACAAAGCGTATCATGTTGTGAGTCAAGTACATTATTTTCATGTCCTGAAAATTGATTATCTAAAAGACAAGATAACTTTCACTTGTTGACTGGGGTGTGTAAGAATACGTATGTGTCCGTTACAAGTCCCAGTTCCTTTACTAATGATGATTGACCATGTAGGTAAGGAAGGAGGTAGCATGTGATATGACAATACGAACTGACGATGGGAGAGAAAGAAGGGAACGAGTGAACAAATAGAGAAATACAACAACAAGACATGAATGAATGAGAACGCATGTAAAAAATATATATAATAACAAGAATATATTTATTAACTAGAAAATACAACACAAAGAAATGATAAGTTTGTATGCGGTTTCTACTTGAGGTTATGGATAGTTCTGAGAAGTAGACAAACATGTTCGTATATCATATGTGTGAGAAAAGTATGTGAGTGTCTCTTGATTGTTCTACGTAATTGTCTGTGTAAATGTCTTTGTATTTGCCTCTGGTGATATTTGCGTTTTGGTTTTGCACGCAGGTGAAATACATGTTTGCGTGTGAGAAGCAGCAATCTTGGACCGGTGGTCGTAGGGAGATGATAATTCGGCTGTTCTGTGGAGGTAGGGTTGGTCACTTGTTTATATGCCAAAAGCGTGCCGCTTTCTGATTGGTGAGAAAATCACAATTCTCTTAAGCGTCCAATCGTGTGTTTTTTGATCATGAGAGTCTACTTGCTGACAGATTTATGGATGTACCTAATTGTGTATTTGTTTGGAGGAGAGATCCGACAAGGAGGATAAAATAAACGAGTCAGGTTTAGAAGGGAAATAGAATCAGAAGAGGAAACTTTCTTGCACGAGGTATATCGAGGCTGGAAGGAAGAACAAGAAGGAGAGTGCTTTGAAGTGAGGTAGAAAAATTCTGATAGCAACAAAAGAACTTGTAGAAAAAAGAAAAGGTAGGTTTTGAGAAGAAACTTTTAAGAAATTCCCGAAAGAGGATATTCTAAAAACAAAAGAAGAATCTAACGTGAAAGTAGAAACATTTGAAGGCGTTGAAGAAGTCTTTGAAGGAGCATGCAAACGCTTCCAAAGAAGGATGAGCCAACTACTCAGAAGTAGAAAAAAGGACTTTACAAAGGTGGATTCTGAAGTAGAAATAAAACGTACAAAATGCTATGAAGTATAAAGAGGACTTCAAGGAGTGGAAACAGAAAAGAGATTATGGAAGTAAAGAATGAGGTACAAAAAGGCGAGGAAGAATAATTTTAAAAGAGGACGATAACAACGAAGACGGAGAAGAAAAAAAAACAAGACTTTGAAAACGGAAAAGGAGTTACAAGACGAAAGAAAGAAGAAGAGGAAGAAAAAGAAGAGGAAGAAAAAGAATATTCTGAATACAATAAAGACTTCAAAAGAAAACGATTCTGAAGAACAATACACTTTAGCAGCTAAAGTATGAAGCAGAAGAGACCGAAAACAAGACGAAAAGAAACGGGTGATATTCCAAGGTGGCACAAACTGTGGATTCCTTGAAGAGGCGGGTTTGTGTCACAGTTCGTATAAGATTATAAGAAGACGGAGACGAAAGAGACCGTCAATCTCATAAAAGCAATTTTATTTTGAAGATTACAAATAAAGGCCTTAAAGACAAAGAAGACGAAAGGGCTGGACGAGGCGGAAAACAAAGTCACTTGATTTGGCAAAAGAAGACCGACATCGCAAGTTCTTAAGGAAGCAGCAGATCAAACCTGACTACATTAAGAAGAAAAGACAAAAAGAAACGACACCCACACAGACACACACACACGCACACACACACACACACACACACGCACGCATGCAGTCACACACATACAAGCAGGAAACACACAAGACACAAGCACACCCACACCAAAGGACTTAGAATGCGGCCAACGCAGAAACTCCAACGATAATGAAGAAGTAATTCTATTTCGTCAAAGCCACTGGTTCAGCAGGCACCTTTTTTATCCCTGGCTAACAAAATGGCCGCGCTTCGTAATCGCGATTGCACAGACGCCGTGTTGACTAGCGATCGACTCGTGAATCTTTTGTCTGGTAATGGTGTTAATAATTCGGCATTGAGGCTGCTAGAAGAATTCCTTTGCTATGGCAAAGTAATTAAACAAATTATGGATGGAAGTTGTAAAAAGGAAAAAGTGTGAAAGGAGGATGAAGAGAGAAGAAAGGGACATACAATGAAGAAGGAAAAATATAAACTTGAAGAAAAAGTAATAAGATTGCAAAAAAGAAGGAGAAGAAGAAAGGAAGGAGGAATAAGAACGATATGAAGCAAAAGTGGGAAGAAGAAGAAGAAGAAGAAGAAGAAGAAGAAGAAGATAGGAGAGGAAAAGAACAAGAAGCAAAACCGTAAAAGAAAACAAAAGAAAGAATACTAATAAGAAAGACAAAAGGGAATAAAAAGACATAATATAAGAATAAGAATAAGAAGTAGTAGTAGTAGTAGTAGTAGTGGTAGTAGTAGTAGTAGTAGTAGTAGTAGTAGTAGTAGAAGAATAGGAAGAAGAAGAAGACGAAGAAGGAGAAGGAGAAGGAGAGGACGAATAAGAGGAAGTGAAATAAGTAAACATATGGAAAAGTGAAAAGAGAAGAAAGTTGGCAAAAGAAAATAAAGTGTACTACTCACATCTGCTTAGAGATAAAAAGAAAAGAGAATAATGGAAAAGAAATAAATGAAAACAGGTCTGGTTATTCACTCATTAGAAACCGTCATGTCTTTTGTCAGCATGCCGAGTTGGGGGTGATCAATTAAAAACATGGAAAAACGGGTTGATCAATAAATAAATTTCTTCTCTTGACCTTTGTTGGGCAGTGATCACTAAACAAGTCTGAATTTTCAAAAAACAAGCGGACACAAACTAAGGGATCAATTTAGCATAAACTTACATTGCAAATTGAACCCATCACTAAAAATCAATTTAGGAAGGGAATTTTTAAAAAAACCCAAAGAAACCGTTTTTTCAAGACATACCGAAGAAATGTTGAATATTTCAGCCCTCTGGCTTCATTTGTACAGCATGTACGCTTGATATATACATACATAGCCAGCCAGCAGGACCAACTTGAAAACTGAAGAAACCTATGTTGACAGTTTTGGTGACAGTTTTTGATTGAGGGATTCTAACTGAACAAAAAGGCAGCCTCTCCTTAAACCTCAATAATCCGTACATTATACGAATACGTCAAACGAGAAACAATCCTTATACATGTTCTTGAAAGAAGAAAATACCATAATTAGATTCAGTAGGAAAATCTACTTTGGAAATTGTTCCCGGAGCAATTATTAAAACAGCGACGCGAACGCTTCCACAATTAATATTCGCCTGTTTTCCAATCTCAATGAGCCATCCTTTGTTAACAGAACGTAGCAACAATTATAGAGATATTAAATTTCTATTTATAAAATATCCAAATTAATAGCTAATCTTAGCTAATATTAGAAACCGTTAACAAAATCTGTCACCAAATCTGTCAACATAGGTTTCAACAGTTTTTAAGCTGGTCTGGCTATCTATGTATTTATGTATGTATGTATGTATGCATGTATGTATGTATGTATGTATCTATCTATCTATCTATCTATCTATCTATCTATCTATGTGTCGCACGTAAATGTCGCACCAAAGGAACTAGAAGGCTGAAAACCTACACTTTTACTCCTTGGCAGTAAACGAAGTAGGAAAAGACCAGACACAAGATGGAGGAACGAGATAGAAAGGTTAGCACACGTTAGGAAGGAGATGCGAGAGTCCTGTGTACAGCAGTGGACTTATAACGGCTGATGATGATGATGTCCAGAAAAAAAAAACAGTTGTTTTGTTTTCTGACCGCCCCCCCAAAGGTCTTTAGTAGGGGGTTCAATTAACAATGTAAGTTTATACTAAAACGGTCCCTTAGTTTGTGTCCGACGACGTTCGGGCTTTTTTAGTGATCATCGCCCAACAAAAGGCGAGAGAAGAGATTTATTCATTGATCGCTCCCTTTTCCAATCTTTTAATTGATCACCCTCAACACGGCATGATGACTGTTTCTATTGAGTGACTAAGAAGACCTCTGTTTGAAAATTGTTTTGATCAATGCATATATGTGATTACCGTATAAATTTACTGGTATCTAAAATAAGAAAATACTTTAAACCACTGCGAGCTGTTCCGCTGTAAAATTAATTACCTTCATGGATATTTACAAAGCTTATCCTTGTACGTCACAAAGCCATAATTGCGTCGTACCTGATGAGGTGGTAACGAACCGCAAGACGAATCACTATTAAAGTAGTCTGGAACAAGGCTGAGAATGTGTAAACCCCGTGAAGATCATATATTATGATATACTACCACAAAAAGGTTATTTCGGGGCCAAAACACCTGTGCGGAAATAGAAGTGACCCAGTCACCTTAGCATATGCGTAGGTGTCCCAAAACAGGATGTGGAAACCGGAAACGACACAAGCGTGGCCGTTCAAACCTGATAAAGGAAGCTAAGTGAGACAGAAAAACGTAGTAGCACAGAAAAACTCGGAACTCAGCACAGAGGACAGCGACCTAAGACAGAGACTGAGGCAGACCGCCTAGCGCTGGGAAGGCACAAAGCCGGGTTCCCCTGTTGGGAACAGTCTCGGGCACACCTTATCTCTCTCCCACTCTTTATTCTCCGGCCGACAAAGTGTATGCTATGAAATAAAAATATGTCTCATATTTTTACAAACCAGTTTTTCGAGTCGTCCTTTTTGATTGTCCAAGTTCACGATTTCCCTCCCGCAAATGAGCAACCCACGACGAGACGACCCACGGCGGCAGAACAGTGTAAAGAGGTATACAACACATACTCGATACAGTAGAAACATTGTGCGAGACTACTTATTGTTCTAAGAAGATACGTTTTAAGAGTAATCTGGCACAAGGCTATAATCGGTGGGGATCGAACATACTACAGTAGTAACGGTTTGGGAAACAAACTTGCTAACTATTGTGCTAGGGCGAGTCATCCTTAGTATGCAATAAGGAAGCCAGTGATAATGGAACTCGGACAAGTGGCTGTACTTCGAGGATAACTATATATCTGCAACAGCTCACCCATAATGTTGTTATCGGATCCAACCACGTAAACAAAACTATTGTTTTGAGAACGTGAACAAAGGAGGTCATAAAAGAGAGAGAGAGAGAGAGAGAGAGAGAGAGAGAGAGAGAGAGAGAGAGAGAGAGAGAGAGAGAAATAAATACATCAGACGATACAGAACATTTTGTAAAACCATTTTGGGAAACTATTTCGATAAAATCAAGAGTTACAGTAAACGAAATGTTTTCTCCCTTGCAATTTCTTCCGGGGAAAGATGACAATCAACAAATGGAAAGAAAAAAACTGTTTCTATGAACACTAAACGTTCAATGTTACATATAAGATGCTTCAAAAAATGCCAAAAAATAGTTTGTTTATGTTTGAGAACTAGTAGTATTAAGAAGTGA
>VCCN01003230.1:926662-937806 GCA_006491835.1 Architeuthis dux
CGTTAAAGGTTCGTTCGGTTTATCAATATATAAAAATAAAAGGCAATTTTTAAATTTTATTTCCGACAATAACTTCATTGAAACACCTATTTTAAAAAATTATTTGTTCCACTATTTTCCGACATCTTTCAGACAACTTCATAATACCATCCTCCTAGAACGTTTTCTCTTTTCGGCAAAATATTGCTCGAGGTGCCTTTTGCAGTCTTTCAGGGAATTGAATATTTGTTTCATTACGAGAATTTTGAAAAGACCGGAATAAATGGCAGGGGATACCCATACTTGGTATACTTGGCGGTGGAGGTAGTTGCGCAGGTAAAAAAGCTACGATCTCAATATCAAAATCAAAAGATGTTAAAGGTAGACAAACCCACCCCACTTGATAGGTAGGCGCAACACAATCTTCATACTCTAGTTTTCCCTTTTTGGTCTTGTTCTGTAGTAAGCTCGACATAGTTCAGGTAGGTGTAATGAAATACATTCTGGTTGTGTCTTCGTTTGCTAAGAAGGAGGGAGGATACAGAGGGGTGACGTTTTGGGGAATGGTAGTGATACGTGACCAAAACGCCAAATCATGTTCTCAGCGCTAGAAAATAGGTCAAACGGCCGACCAAGTGAAACAAAGGGAATACGTCATATCAATCAGCTTCGCCGGGTTTTTTCTAGGACGTCGATTTCAAATCGGCCGGCATTTGAGGGTCAGTTAGGGTCCGACACCCAGGAGCGACGGGTTAAACAAGCTAGGGAGCTTGGCCCCTCAGCCCGTTAGGGTGAGGGAGGAGAAGGAGGAAGAAATCTGATTTGAACTACTATCATCACGCTATTTGGTCACACACGGCAAAGCAACTAGGAACAGATTTAAACAATAGCATCATTTTACAAAATGTGCTCTTCCACGGAACATTAATATGTAATTCAAAGTGTTTTTTGGACGATTGAAATCCTTCTTGTTGTTTACGTTGTTAACACGATGTTTCAGTCGATCCATTCTAGGTAACATTGTAGAATGGATCGGCCGAAACATCGTGTTAACAACACGAACAACAAAAAGGAGTTTAATAGTCAGAAACAATCTTTGAGTGTTAATTACCCTTCTCAAAACGATAGACGGTATCAATATGGAGTTTTATAAACACATTACAACTGGTATTTGTTTGTTGCAAAGCTTTATTATGTATATAACATTTATTTAGATCTATCTATCTATCTATCTATCTATCTACAGCGCGCGTTAACCTGATGTAGTAAGGACTTCTGACGCTACTGTGCAATGTGCAAACAGCAGACAAGGGACTACTCCAAAAGAGACATCGGAAACTAAGTGTTAATGGATAACATTTTTTCATGATATTTCCCGAACGTCTGTGTTGTCTCTCGTATTCATCTCGCATCCATCTCTCTCATCTCTCTCACCCATCTCTCATCTGTCACCCTTCTCTCAGCTCTCATCCGTCTCTCATACCTCTCTCACATCTCTCATCCATCTCTCTCCCATGCAACTCTCATCCATCTATATATATCTCCTATCCATCTCTCTCAACCATCTCTATCCATCTCTCTCATCCATCTATCTCTCTCTCCCGTCTCTCTTTCATCTCTCTCTCTCTCTCTCTCTCTCATATATATACATATATATGTATATATAAAATCGGTCTTCATTCAAAGAAGGGGATGATGTGTATATTGTTAGAATGGGCGATAGTCTTCTAGAGAGGGTAGTATCTCGTATCCATCTCTCAACCTTTTCACACCCCTATCTTTCTCCCACCCATCTCCCTCATCCATCTCTCCCTCATCCCTCTCTCATCCATCTCTCTCTCATATCCCTCTCTATCTCTCTCATCCATATCTCTCATCCACCTCTCTCTATCATCTCTCTTTCATCTCTCTCTCTAAAATCGGTCTTCATTCAAAGAAGGTGAGGCTGTGTATATGGTTAGAATGGACGAGTGTCTTCTAGAATGGGCGGGAGTATTCTAGAATGGGCGAGATTATTTTAGAATGGACGAGAGTCTTCTAGAATGGGCGAGAGTATTCTAGAATGGACGAGCGTCTTCTAGAATGGGCGAGAGTATTCTAGAACGGGCGAGATTATTTTAAAATGGACGAGAGTCTTCTAGAATGGGCGACAGTCCTCTAGAAGTGGCTCTTCCTGGAAAAATAATGATTGTTTCGAACAAGCGCTGCCTCCGATTTAAACAATTACAGGCAGCAATCGATTAAAAGCATCCGTCCGGTCGTTAATAGAGCATAATATTAATATTGCATCATTATTGAGCTAGACGCCATCTTTCTTTGGTGACCGAAGAAGTTTTCAATCATGTGTCGTATTCAACAGATATTGCATCTTTGGACCACCATTTATTCGGGTCTTTTCAAAATTCTATATAATAAAAGAAATATTCAACTCCCTGAAAGACTGCCAAAGGCATCTCGAGCAATATTTTGCCGAGAAAGATAAAATGTTCTAGGAGGATGGTATTATGAAGTTGTCTGAAAGATGTCAGAAAATAGGGGACAAAACGCTAAATAGGTTTTTCAATAACGTTATTGTCGGAAATAAAATTTTAAAAAGTATCTTTTATTTTTATATATTTATAAACCGAACGAACCTTTAACGTTATCCAATATCTTTCAAATGCAATTTCTTTTCTTGAAGATATAAAGCTTCTTAGATGGTTATCCGAAATCCTTTGTGCTTTTAACATTCCTCCAAGAGATTTTGCTTTTTAAATAATGATTTAATAATATTTTATTAGGCTGTTTTTCGCTGCATTGTGTATCCGAATTGTTAAGGTTTCTTCCAATTCAGACAAATTCACTGAGCTTTTGTTATCTATTGTTATCTTTAAATATTTTTCTCCATAGCAATTGATTTCGCCCACATTCTTTTGCTAATGACCGTGTTGGAAAAGTGGATTAGAAGTTCAGATTGAATGTAACTACGATTCTCTAACATGAATTTTAAGATCTCCTTATTTACATCATTAACTCCTTCAGTGCCAACGTTTTCTGTTTCGCTGGCGTGTGTAGACCTGGGATAGAACGTTGGGTATTTCACAGAGACTAAATACCAAAGCAGGTATTAGTTATAGGACAAAATGAAGACAAGGTGCGAATTTCAGAAAGGGACGTTATTTAAAATCGGTTTTTGCTTAACAGGAACGACGTTAATTCACGTCCTTTGGCGCTAAACGTGTTCATTCCAGTGAAGTAATATCGGCTGTAGAGCGATAGTTATCAAGCTAGCCAATGAAATCATATCAAGTGATTTTGTTACCGTTGGAGATCTCCGCCAGTATGGCCTTGTGTCATACTGACCAACGTTGAGTATAAGTCTGTAAGAACTGGACATTTGATTTTAAGTTCCTTTTTATATTATCGAATATACAATTTGTTTATATCTCTCCCTCGCACCATTCCCTCTTGACTCGCTTTCTTTTCCCTTCTCTTTTCCTCTTCTTTCTCTTTTTCTCTTTTCCCTTCTCTTTTCCTCTTCTTTCTCTTTTTCTTTTATCTTCCTCTTCCTGTTTTTTGTCTACTTTTTTCTATTTTCCTCTTCCCGTCTCCCTCCTCCGCTTTCTTTCTCTTTTCCTCTTCTTTCTTCTTTTCTCCTCCTCTTCTTCTCTCTTCCTTTTTCTTTCTTTCCGTCTTTTTCCTTCAATCCACCTCACTCTCCATTTTTCCTTTCTCCTTTTCTATTCCTTTTTCTCTTTTTCTTTTCCTATATTTTTCTCTCCCTCTTTCTTTTTCTTCTTCATCTCTTCTTTTTCTCTCTCATCCTCTTTTTTATTTTTTCACTTGCCCTTTTTTCCTCTTCCTCTTTCTCTTTTCCCTTCCCCTCTCTGACTCTGTCTGTCTCTCTTTCTTTCTTTTTTTTTCTTTATACCTTTCTTTCTTTTGTTCTACATTCCTCTCTTTCCACAGCGACGCAAACGAATACAATCACAAATCAATTAAAAGATCCAAGCACTCACAGCCTTCTCATTTGTTCAATATCGATCCCAAAATCGATATATGATCTCTAGATCCAGGTTCCAATCGCTAGAATCTTAATTAATCTTCTGCGGACGATATACACTGGACGTGGCCTGAGCTTGGAAACAAAAATTCTTTCGTGTTTCTAAAGACTTTTTAACTATTCTGCTAAGGCAACCAAGAATACGAGACATAATCTAATCGACTTAGCCAAGAGACAAAAACGTCTGCAATTTGTTATGTAACTTTTGCGAACGATAAATTGTATGAGCAACGATGCGAGATATTAGGGTGTATTATATGTATTTTTGTTTTTTACAGACCTTTACGCAAAATCTTATTTTATGTACACATCTAAAGACAATATATTCAGATTCTGTAATGGTCGATACAAGTATTGAAATTCTGTCAATGTTGCGACATTATTTAAAACTTGGCCTCAGAGCCGCTGAAGTTGCTCGCAGAATTCTGGAAGTGGAAGGAACTGAAACAATATCTGACCGTACAGCCCACATTTGGTTTAAGCCTTTTAAGGGTGGTCACCTGGACCTTGTAATAAAGTCCAGAACTAGACGACCATCAGTTGTCGATTATGATGGTTTAAATCGAAAAGTAGAGAGAAACCCGACCACCAGCACTCGGAAATATTCAAAAGAGCTAGGATCATCGAAATATACCATATGTAGCGCATTACATATGCTTAGAAAACACACAGAGGGGCTCTCGAGAGATTAAAAACGAAAATACTTTTGATATATCACACGTTTTTATAAATGCTTGGGGACTGACTGCTGGTAGAAAGGATCTGTTGTATTAGATTCAGATCAGGCCTTTCCTTCACTAAGATCGATGTGTTGTACGAAATACCACCTGCCCGGTATCCTGAATTGTGCTTATAAGCCAACAATCGTTTTCCTAATAGCTAAGTAACAGCATCAGTGCTTTGCTATCTCGTATCGAAGACTGATTCATTGAGTATCTCAGACACTTATCCCAGTCTCGCATCCACTTTTCAAAACAGTCTGCAAATCCCCCTTGTGAGATCGCTATCAGCTACCTCGTAGCGTTTTTGTTAATCTCGTCCACGGTATGAAATGATCACCCTTTCAGCAGCGAAAAGCCAAAAGTCGTAGGGGGCCAACTTTTGACTGGACGCCTGGGCGATGACAGACTTGAGTGATGCGAAGTTTTGCCCCCAAAATCCTACGAGACGTGAAGAATGTGCAGTACACAGACTCACTCAATGGTGTATCACGGCCGACTGAGTAACCCACAGGGAAGTGTCTGTTCATGTATGCGTGGTAAGGCACCATGTGAGTTGTTGCCAAGTTACACCAAGTCTGTGCAAACCGTTCTGGAGATATTCAAAATTACACGATACTTGCCGAGCAGACTCATGTTTTCTAGCCATTGCTATTTGAACATTTTATGAGATGGAAGAAAAACACACACAAGCCCACAGTCGCATTTGTCAGAGTTGCTTTTTGAAATTTGGTATTTTATTTTGTATGAGTATTTGCTTTTTTGGTTTCATAACTGACATGTGCTTTCTGCTTTGAATTGGACGAGCATAAATAAATAAATAATCAAATAAATAAAGAAAAAAGAAAGAAAGAGAAGGAAAATGAATGAAAAGGGAAGAAAAACACTGTCAGCAAAAATAATGATAATTCTACAAGTTATTAAGAATTTGCAAATGGAAAAATAAATCAATAAAATAAAATAAACCAATAAAAAAAAACAGGTTTGGTTAGACACTCAATAGAAACCATCATGTTACCAAAATCTTTTGGCAGCATGTTGGGGGTGATCAATTAACATTTTGAAAAAAGGCTGATCAATGAATAAGTTACTTATCTCACCTTTTGTTGGCCAGTGATCACTAAAAATGTCTGAATTTTCAAAAACAACCATGACACAAACTGAGGGATCAATTTACATTGCAAATATAGAACCCTCCCACCACTAAAAACCTATTTTTCCTATACATAATAAGAAGTAAATGTTTGGATTTTGAGCCTTCTAGCTCCATTGGTGCGGCCTGTACGCGTTGTACATACATAGCCAGCCAGCCGGACCAACTCAAAAACTGAAGAAACCTATCTTGACAGTTTTAGTTGACGGTTTCTAATAAATCAATAGAATAAAATAAAATAATTTAAAAAAATAAAAACAATTCGTGACTTTATCTTAATTAGTTCGCTTCTGTAATCAATATCCGAAAAGTTGATAAATGGTTTTATGGCACCTGATCATTCTAGTCCCGGAAGCAACGCCATTGCTAAGATTTACACCGAATTTCAGTTATTTGTTCTGCACGTCATGCTCTTTTCTTCCAACCTCATTTATCTTGTTTGTATTGTTATTATGTGTTGCTTTGTTTGCTATTAAAACAGTACATGAACCAGACAGGCTGCTGCAGGATCAACTTCTATTCCAACTGAAGATGATTACTGCAAATTTTGTAGTGTATAGACAGAAGTAATGTTCAACGATAAAGACCCCCAAAAGGTAATACAGATAGAAGGTGAGATTCTAGAAGAAGTCGATGAATACATCTACCTAGGACAGGTAATAAAGACTATGACTGCGAAATAAAACGACGCATAACGATAGGTTGGAAAGCATTTGGTATGAATAGAGACATTCTGAAAAGCACCTTGCCAATGTGCCTAAAGCGTAAAGTATACAACGGCTGCATAATAGCAGCCATGACTTAGGGATGCGAAACATGGCAATTAACCAAACGAGCTGAAAACCAACTCAGAATAGCATAGAGAGCCATGGAAAGAGCAATGCTAGGGATAACTCTAAGAGATAGAAAAAGATCAACATCAATCAGAGACAACAAAAGTGGAGCTGGCCACCTAACAAGAAGAAATGACAATAGATGGGGGAAAAGACTAACCGATTGGTGCCCATGGGACAGTAAACGAAGTAGGAAAAGACCAGACATAAGATGGAGGGACGAGATAGAACGGTTTGCCGGTATGACTTGGCAGAGGTTAGCACAATATAGGTTGCCATAGAAGGAGATGGGAAAGGCCTTTGTCCAGCAGTGGACTTTTAACGGCTGATGATGATGATGATGGATTTTGTTTTCTATATTTAAATGCCTATGTGTATGATACATTTTCGTTAATATCTAAGACTTGTCAAATTTAACTCAGTCAGTAAGACTCCCGACTACCGATCACTTGGTCGTGTGATTTACTAAACAAATTAAATTATAATACGACCTCGAACAGTTCGGTTTTGAACAGTACAGATAATCTTGGAACGAATTAAATGCGATAACCAAGGTTTGCCTAATCAGGCTTCCCCCGCTTTCCGAAAATAGAGCGCTTCTATGAAAACCTTTTGTAAACAGAAATGACGGAGTTCATTTATATGAGAAAAACTTTGAGCGTTCCCAGGCTAAGAAATGGTGATGATGGTATGTTAGGCTGAGTCTTCGGATGTTGGAATGGTGGAAGGTACAGGATACTGAGGAGTAGAACGAGTGGAAGAGGATGCGCGCTGCTCCTATAATGGCTCACTGCAGAATTAAAGCTGAACACTATGTTCGCTTTTCGCCTTTTTTTTTCGTAAAAGTGAAAAGTGGCGTAAAGCGAACTTTCGAAAAGCAAGGGGTACCTATACTTGGTATACTTGTTGCTGGATGGCGCAAATGGTCAGTGTTGGAGCAGAGGTAAAAAAGCTAGGATTTCAATCTCAAAATCAAAACATTTTAAAGGTAGACAAACCCACACCACTTGGTAAATAGGCGCAAGCCAATCTTCTTACTCTAGTATTCCCTTTTTGGTCTTGTTCTGTAGTAAGCTCAACATAGTTCAGGTAGGTGTAATGAAATACATTCTGGTTGTGTGTTCGTTTGCTAAGAAGGAAGGAGGATGCAGAGGGGTGACGTTTTGGGGAATGGTAGTGATACGTGACCAAAACGCCATATCATGTTCTCAATGCTAGAAAATAGGTCAAACAGCCGACCAAGTGAAACAAAGAGAATACGTCCGACCAATCAGCTTCGCCGGGTTTTTTTAGGACGTCGATTTCAAATCGGTCGGCAGTTGAGGGTCAGTTAGCGTCCGACACCCAGGAGCGACGGGTTAAACTAGCTAGGGAGCTTGGCTCCTCAGCCCGTTAGGGTGAGGGAGGAGAAGGAGGAAGAAATCTGATTTGAACTACTATCATCACGCTAGTTGGTCACACACGGCAAAGCAACTAGGAACAGATTTAAACAATAGCATCATTTTACAAAAGGTGCTCTTCCACGGAACATTAATATAGAATTCAAAGTGTTTTTGGACGATTGAAACCTTTCTTGTTGTTAACACGACGTTTCAGTCGATCCATTCTAGGTTCCATTGTAGATCGGCCGAAACGTCATGTGAACAACACAAACAACAAAAAGGAATTCAATAGTCAGAAAGCAACTAGGAACAGATTTTAATAACTCGTTTAGAATTTGAACCGTAGCAGAATTCAATACCCCGAGTGATCCGCAAACCGGCCCGGGTTCGAAGCTATCAACGGGAATAAAACGAACCCATATTTTCAATTGAAAATAATGAATTTTGTTGCCTTTCAATCCGACCACGTGGGAGAGCCTTTTCTCTGGTATGGTCAAAATGTTATATTTCCCTCCACAGAATGTTCACTCCCGTAAATGTACAACCCAACGACGAGACGCCTCTCTCTCATCACACATGTCGGCGATAAGAAATACTACCGGCATTATTCTACATAGGCAGATCCTCCTAACCTGAAAAATTGAGACAATACAATCTTTTTGCTAATATGTCTGCCCATTCGGCCATGTGTAGCGTTAACAAATGTAAATACCATCATTTTGAATGCTGATTTTCAAGGCAGGATGGTAGCCCTTTCTCACATGAACGTCCGGTGCAACACAATCATCCTAGCCAGTGTTCGCTTATTTGCGATGTAGTTATTTAGTAAATATTAGGATTTCGAATGCTGATTTTCTATGGAGGTATGCACATTCTCCCCACTTGAAAGATTGGCGCTAGACAATCTTTATACAAGCATTTCCCGCCATTTAGCCGTATGCTGTACTAACCTAATCTAATATAATTCTTTAGATTTTCCATATTTGATTTAAATAATCAACAAAGAAGACAGCATTTCTTTTTTTTAAAAAGCAGCAATTAGAAATATGTTCTTGGGAGAAGAATCATAAATACAAATTGGCATCAAACTTCAAACAAAACAGCAATTCCATGTCGAACAAAGTATTATGAATCAATAATTAGGCTCTCGCCGATCTTAGTTAATGAGGTGGATATCTCAAATCCCGACTAATTAAAAGTAGCTCGCCCGTGTATAGCAATTAATTTCCTGCTGGACGCAAAGCTTAAATCTTTCGTTAGAAACAGACAAAAGAAATCTGTAAAAAGATCAATGAAAAAAGCAGGGAATTATCATTGTGAAGATCAGCTGTGATAGGATGCTGTCATTCAGTACCTGAAATAGTTCTTGAATCTTACAATGCTGCACGTGTTTAATTAGGTTTCAGGTGTGCTCGTACCATAACAAGTCATTTTGTTTTTGGTTGTTTCACCGCAAATTGAGGAATATGATTAAGAAAATAAAACAATACAGATGTTAACATGACGTTGTAACGCCACCCGTTCTAACGGTACCAGTTCTAACGACATCCGTTCTAACGGTCACAGTTCTAACTACACCCATTCTAACGGCACTATTTAATGACACGCGTTCTAACGGCACGTTTGTTTTTATATTGTCAGAGATTACACCTTTTCCCGAGCAAATTAAAAAAGCAAATAAATTGCTTGCAGTACTTTTTGATTTGCATGCCGTCTTTTTTAGTCCACTCGTTATAGCGACAACTTCGTTATAACAGCATTCCCTAAGGGTGCCCTAATATCGGGAGTACTCTTTAGTTCGGATAATTGACCATTGTATGTGGTTGTTCGGGCACATTTCCTCCTCTATGTTTTTTTGTTCACAATGTTTCGGCCGTGTACCCTCCGACCTTCTTCAGGTGTCTGCCGTGTTCTGGAATGTTGTCGAATCTAGCTCTGGGGGTGCATGCGCCTCCCGTCTCATACAAGTCAGGTTCGGGCTTTGCGGCCAGTGTTTGCGTCTGTGTTTTTGGGGATTGTCTCTTCCTGGCTGCTGCGCTGACCTTGTGATTCTCCTGTTGAGCGTTGCACGTGCTCGGCCCATGCTTAAAAATCCCGAGTTAATCTAGGGTTCCTTCCTGAGCAATGGTTCCCACAAGCCCTTAATGTCGATACTTGTGTATGACGGTACAGAATCGCCTATAAATAAGTACACCCCTATCACTTATTTTATAGAAAGTTCATTTTCTTCTAGACCAAACATAGACATATTTTATCATTTCTAGTGGAATATTACACAATCAAAACGGATATTATCAGGTATTATTTATGACCAAACTCTACAGCATTGAAACATTGAAATAGACGGCAACATATTTATAATTTTTGCAACAGAGTTCCAATGCTGTAGGGATTGGTCATAAATAATACCTGATAATATCCGTTTTGATTGTGTAATGTTATAAAATACTGGTTTAGACGACAATTAACTTTTTATTAAAAAGTGGTAGGGGTGTACTTATTTATGATATTATTGTACATAAGACTGACATTTAATTTTCTTACAAACCTATGCAAATATTACACTGCATCGAATACGCTGGTATTCTGACCTGGGACCGTTTACCGAAGCTTTAAAGTAAAGGGAGATAACTAAAATAGGATTAGTTTTATTACATTCTATTTATTACATCCCTTGTTAATGTAGGTAGTTACCAATATTAACTTCGCCTGGCACCTGGCCGTAATAGTGAAGCACCGAACTTAGCGAACTGGAATGCGAGCTTTTGAAGATAAACACCGTACAAAGTGGGCGCAACATACGAGATTTCCCCCGATAGTATCCAGCTATTTAATATTAACGGAATTAGCCTACCTAGGGCAATGGCGCCTTAGTCCACTTCAATAACTGCCCTTAGGACCACACCCACTTATCTCAGCGTTTTCTCTTTTGAAAACAGTTTGCAAAGTCCTTGTTTCAGGATTGTCATTAACTGACTCGTCACGTTCTCCTTACTCTCATCCACGGTCGGAAATCTCTTTGGGATAAGCCAGAAA
>VCCN01003230.1:967665-978603 GCA_006491835.1 Architeuthis dux
ATATATATATATCACAGATATGGACTTAAGGATGGTGGATGCATCGTTGAACTTATGGTTCTTGTTCTGTTTCTTAAAAATCCCCGTTCCCCTACCATGATTTGAACTCACGATTTAAGACTGGTGTTTTAATATCTGAGCTATATTGAAAAGGTATTAAAGAAAATGTATCATAGTTAATACATATGCAATACAAAAGTTGCAGTAATCATCTTCAGTCGGAATAGAAGTTGGAGTGGAGTTTGTCTCTATAGCTGCCAGTCTTGTTTCTATTTCTGTCGAAAAGTCTCGTTGTCGATGCACAGATGCCATGAGATCAATTTTCACGTCGCGGGTTGTCAACGGCCACTCACATTATTCAATATGGAATAATTATCCGAGGGCCCCAAACGTAAAGTGTCATTTATTTGAGTCGGTGGTTTATTTTAGTTGTTCCGCCCTCGATTTCATTTTTCATTCTTTTCAGTTTTCTTTGCGTTCTCTATTTCTTTCTTTCTTTCTTTCTTTCTAGCCTTTCATTTTTTTCTTTCTTCCTTTGCTTCTTTCTTTCTCGGTTTTCATTCTTTCTTTCTTTCATTCTTTCTAGCCTTTCATTCTTTCTTTCATTCTGCCTAGCCTTTCATTTCTTCTTTCTTTCTCTCTTTCGCTGTGGCTCTTCATTCTTTCATTCTTTTATTCTGTCTAGCCTTTCATTCTTTCTTTCTTTACTACGTATTAGTAGCCTTTCTTTCATTCATTCTTACTTCCTTTCTTTCTTCGTTTCTATCTTCCCCTTTTCGTCCTGTCTTCCTTATTCATTGCTATTCTTTCCCTTGTTTTCAATGTCTTATTTCTATATTCTAGAGTTCATGTCTTCCCTTTAATATCAAGTTCCTTTCCATTTCGTTCCTCTCCCACTCTTTTCTCGCCTCCTGCTGAATTTCCTATTAAACCAGGAATCACCGAAACTGGCTTTTAGATATCTTGAAACCAAACAACATATCTTGAGGCTATTTATTTAAGTAAAGCGCAGAGAGACAACAATTAATGCTCAACTGTATAAGGAACTCCGGGAAAAGATGGTCATGTCGCCCAAAAGACATATTTTAAAAAAATTATTAATTTTGGCAAAACACAGTAAACTCGAAACAAGGAAAAAAAGTAGGACAAACTATGTATCTAAAAAAATGCCTGGGTTGTATTTATTTAAAAGGTGGAACACTCTTTCCTTGTTTTATTTTTAAAAAAGAAGATTCCCTGTGTTTTATGGCGTACCAAATCTGTTGGGCAAGATTTAAGATGACAGGTTTTATAAGTTTTGTTGGGAGGTTTACTTGTAAGACTTAGGCATGTATTTTGTGCTAGATAGATAAGTAAATAGATAGATAGGTGGATACTGAAATAGATTGAGCATTCTGAAACCTTTACACACACACACGAAGAGAGAGAAAGAGAAAGAGAGAGAGAGGAGAGAGAGGGGGAATGAGAGGGAGAGAAAGAGAAAGGAGAGGGAGAGAGAGAGACGGGGGAGTGATCGATGTTTCTATTGGTCTTATTATATCTATGACATCAGCCAGGAGAAGGAAACTACTGTCAAACCTACGAGTTAAACGGGCTTGCAGCTATTAGTGCCACCTTGGTGAACCATAGAATGTAAACCCTTGGTCTAACCCTGTAAAACTACATCGCGCAGGCTGGAGGGCTATTCCGCGTACATGTCCCGCTGACTAACATGGAAAACCCTCCCAGAATATTAGTTCGCGAAGCCAAGCTATTCATCCATTCGTTCATTATATCCATACATCTTAAAAGATACATAATAAAAACGTAGACATACTTCAAGTCTCGTGCAGGGTTCTTTTGCAAAACGTTGTATCAACCACTTACAGTCCATATTTGGCTTCCTGTGACCTCTGGCTTTTCCCAAGACTCAGATCACCGTTGAAAGGGAGATTACAGACTGTGGACGAAATTAAGGTATACGCGGTCTGTTTTGAAAAGTGGATTGGCCGCTGGCATAAGTGTGTGAGGTTCCAATGGGAGAACGTTGAAGGGGTCTAAGACGCCATTGCACTTGGTAGACTATTCGAAAACGTCAAACAAAACTGTCAAAATAGGTTCCTTCAGATTTTGTGTTAGTTCTGCTGGCTGGCTATGTATGTATCACGTTTGCAGGTGATTTAAACATTCGCTCCTTATGTCTAGAACATCTTCTTTTGTTTTTTAAAAGTCCGCTTTTTAGTGGATGGTAGTCAATTTACAATGTAGGTTTTTCCTAAATTGATCCCTTAGTTTGTGTCCGCTTATTCTATTTGAGAATTCATACTTTTTTAGCGATCACTGTCCAATAAAAGGTGAGATGAGTAACTCATTCATTGATCACCACCTTTCCCAATTGTTTAATTGATCACCGCCAATATGGCATGCAGCACGAATAAGAAGGAAGTATAGAAGAAATCTTTGTACCCCCTAATAAGTACAACATCCACCACTGGATCCCACACAGGCCTGTAGTCAAATAGGACTGTGTGTCTACAATAAAGATGAGACCAGTGTTTAATTGTAGTTTTAAAACCGAGGATTCTGTTTCTCTAGATGGGGCAGCTTATCCGGGTGTCAACCTAATGGGGGGCATGCTGGATCTGCTGCTTTCATTCAGAACAAATAAGTATGTTCTCCCCGCCGATACTGCGTTTAGAATCCATTTGAAATCGGAAATCACAGATATGGACATAAGGATGGTGGACGCATCGTAGAACTTATGGTTCTCGTTCTGTTTAAGTTCAGATCTGATTCGAATTGATCCAAACTTGTGAACAGCGAACAACATTTTCGACTAAGTTTTCTTTTGCTTTTTGTGGCTTACATTTTTGTCAAACTACAAGACAAAGTCAGGAGTTGACTTTACCTTCCTACCGTAACACGAACAACAAGTATAAGAACAACAATCCTCACCAAAAAATGTGGGTGTAAACCGAAATGTAAAACCCCCGTTCCTCTTACTGGGTGAGCTAAATTGACAAGTCTTAGATATTAAGGAAAATGTATCATATTTAAGATACAGCTCTATTCAAAATGATAACATATCCATTATAGAAGACAGCAACATAATAATTAGCTTTAATGTTTTAAACAATCTATTATGTAGTGGTCGTAAATTCATTACCTAGGAACATTATCTGGTTGTCAGACTAGATCATTTTGTAATTAATAGAATACAGCATATATGTATTACACTGATTTTAATAATGGACTGTTCCAAAAATATATCATATTTTAGTAAAAACCACATTAGTAGTTTAAATGTCCCTTATTTTGACAATAAAATATAATATAGTAAATATGTTGTGTTCCCTACTTTTGTGAGTAATGTTGTTTCAATCCTTTTAGGCATCGACTCATATAAGGAATGTATGTATTCAGGTGTTATTGTATTTTCCCAGGTAGACTGAATCAATGTTATTAAAGCGTCCAAGTTGAGTTTCCCCCAAACGTGTTCTATTATATTTAAATCAGGAGGGTTTTCTGGCCGGTTTAGAATGTGGAATCGCTTGCTTCAAAACCAATTTGAAACGGAATGTGCAACATGACAGGGGGCATTATCTGGGTTCGGTAGCGATCGTTTGAACGGCAACAGTTTACCCTCTAAAACCACAATGATAAATAGGTAACTCTTGCCTGCTTGTGATATGCAACACCCTACCATAATTGACAGAGGAAATTGTACTGTGTGTTTTAATGCAAAGTTCGCAAATCTTTCAGATTCTTTCCTCCAAATATGATGGTTTCAAACCGCTGGGAGCATATTGGATGCTGTATTCATCGCTGAAAATTACTTTTCTCCAATCATTTACAAACCACAACTTATATTTCTTACAAAAGTCTAATCTGGCTTGTATATGGTTTTTAATATGGAGTGGTTTCTTAACCTTACGAGTACTTACCAGTCCAGATCCGTTTAGTCTTCGTCTAATAGTCGACTTGCTGCATTGTATAATCCACTTCCATTTCAAAATAGACAAAGTGGTGTCTTTTTTGTAAATATTTAGCATGTGTCGGTCTTGTCTAGGAGTGCTCGTGCGTGGACGCTCTTTTGAGACACAAGATTGACCAATCTTCATTTGTCCTGCTATTTCATGCTGACTATTTCCTGAGGATGCTAATTTCCTTTTCGGTGACGGTCAAGCCATTTGCACCACAGTGTCGGCCCTTATTTACTACGAGTGATTAAATATATTACCAGAAAAAAAAGCTAATATATCTTAAACTAACTGGACGAGACGAAAAAATCGTCCTTTAATCAAAGAAATAACACAATAAATCGAAGACTTAAATATGATATAATTTTAGAACAGTCCATAATCGAAATCAGTGTAATACATGCTATTAAAACCCCCCTTTCTTCACTGAGCATGTATTTTATTAATTAAAAAAATGCTTTAGTCCGACAGCCAGATAATGTGCCTAGGTAGTAGTACTGAATTTACGACCATTACATAATGAATTGTTTTAACAGATTTAAGTTAATTATAATGTTGCAGTCTTCTATAATGGATATTATATACTTTTGAACAGAGCTGTATATACAATACAACAGCTGCAGTATTCATCTTCAGTCGGACTAGAGTTTGACACTACAGCAGACATTCTTGTTTCTATTTCTGTTGAAAAATCTTTGTCGAGGCTCAGATGCAATGACGGACATTGTCAACAGCAACTCACAGTATTCTATATAGAATAATTATTCGAGGGGCTCAAAAAGTGCCAATTATTTGAGTCGGTGATTATTTAGGCTTATTTTAGTGGTTTCGCCACGAATTCAGTCTTCATTCTTTGAATTTTCCTTCATTTCTTTCTTTCTAGTCTTTCATTTCTTCTTTCTTTCATTCTGTCTAGCCTTTCATTCTTTCTTTCTTTCTTTCACTCTTTCTAGTCTTTCATTCTTTCTTTCTTCCATTCACTCGTTCTAGCTGTTCATTCTTATTTTCTTTCATTAACTATTTCTAGCCTTTCATTCTTTCTTTCTTTCTTTTATTATTTCTAGCATTTCATTCTTTCTTTCTTTCATTAACTCTTTCTAGCCTTTCATTCTTTCTTTCTTTCTTTCATTCACTCTTTCTAGCTTTTCATTCTTACTTTCTTTCATTCACTCTTTATAGCCTTTCATTCTTTCGTTCTTTCATTAACTCTTTCTAGCCTTTCATTCTTTCTTTCTTTCATTAACTCTTTCTAGTCTTTAATCCTTTCTTTCTTTCATTCACTCTTTCTAGCCTTTCATTCTTTCTTTCTTTCTTTTATTCTTTCTAGCATTTCATTCTTTCTTTCTTTCATTAATTCTTTCTAGTCTTTCATTCTTTCTTTCTTTCATTCACTCTTTCTGTCCTTTCATTCTTTCTTTCTTTCATTAACCCTTTCTAGGCTTTCTTTCTTTCTTTCATTAACTCTTTCTAGTCTTTCATTCTTTCTTTCTTTCTTTCATTAACTCTTTCTAGCCTTTCAGTCTTTCTTTCTTTCATTAAATCTTTCTAGCCTTTCATTCTTTCTTTCTTTCATTAATTCTTTCTAGTCTTTCATTCTTTCTTTCTTTCATTCACTCTTTCTAGTCTTTCATTCTGTCTTTCTTTCATTCACTCTTTCTAGCTTTTCATTTTTACTTTCATTCACTCTTTATAGCCTTTCATTCTTTCTTTCTTTCATTAACTGTTTCTAGCATTTCATTCTTTCTTTCTTTCTTTTATTCTTTCTAGCATGTCAATCTTTCTTTCTTTCATTAACTCTTTCTAGCCTTTCTTTCTTTCATTCTTTCATTAACTCTTTCTAGTCTTTCATTCTTTCTTTCTTTCATTAACTCTTTCTAGCCTTTCATTCTTTCTTTCTTTCATTAACTCTTTCTAGTCTTTCATCCTTTCTTTCTTTCATTCACTATTTCTAGCCTTTCATTCTTTCTTTCTTTCTTTCATTCACTTTTTCTAGACTTTCATTCTTTCTTTCTTTCTTTTATTCTTTCTAGCATTTCATTCTTTCTTTCATTAACTCTTTCTAGCCTTTCATTCTTTCTTTCTTTCATTAACTCTTTCTAGTCTTTCGTTCTTTCTTTCTCTCATTAACGCTTTCTAGTCTGTCATCCTTTCTTTCCTTCTTTTATTAACTCTTTCTAGTCTCTCATTCTTTCTTTCTCTCATTAACGCTTTCTAGTCTTTCATCCTTTCTTTCATTCTTTCATTAACTCTTTCTAGTCTTTCATTCTTTCTTTCTTTCATTAACTCTTTCTAGCCTTTCATTCTTTCTTTCTTTCATTCACTCTTTCTAGTCTTTCATCCTTTCTTTCTTTCATTAACTCTTTCTAGCATTTCATTCTCTCTTTCTTTCATTAAATCTTTCTAGCCTTTCATCCTTTCTTTCTTTCATTAACTCTTTCTAGTCTTTCATCCTTTCTTTCTTTCATTCACTCTTTCTAGCCTTTCATTCTTTCTATCTTTCATTAACTCTTTCTAGTCTTTCATTCTTTCTTTCTTTCATTAACTCTTTCTAGCCTTTCATTCTTTCTTTCTTTCATTCACTCTTTCTATCCTTTCATTCTTTCTTTCACTCTTTCTAGGCTTTCATTCTTTCTTTCATTCACTCTTTCTAGCCTTTCATTCTTTCTTTCTTTCTTCGTTTCTATCTTCCTTATTTGTTGCCATTCTTTCCCTAGTTTCAATGTTGTTTTTGTACACTTCTTGAATTCATTTCTTCCCTTTAATATCAAGTTCCTTTCCATTTCGTTCCTCTCCCACCCGTTTCTCGCCTCCCGCTGAATTTCCTATTAAACCAAGAATCACCGAAACTGGTTTTAGATATCTTGAAACCAAACAACATATCTTGAGGCTATTTATTTAAGTAAAGCGCAGAGAGAGAACAGTTAATACTCAACTACCCGACCAGATAAGGAACTCCGGGGAAAGGTGTTGCCCAAAAGACATATTAAAAGAATTATCAGTTTTGGCAAAAACACAGAAAGCTCAAAGCAAGAAAAAGAAAGTGGGACAAAATATGTATCTAAAAAAGAAATGCCTGGGTTGTATTTTTTCAAAACGTTGAACACCTTTTCCTTGTTTTATTTTAAAAAAGATTTCCAGTATTTTATGGCGTAGCAAATCTGTTTAAGATGACAGGTTTTATAAGTTTTGTTGGGGGGGGGGGTCCACGAAAAGAGAGAGAGAGAGAGAGAGAGAGAGAGAGAGAGAGGGGGGTGATTGGTGTTTCTATTGACCTTATTATATCTATGATGTCAGCCAGGAGAATGAAATTCCTGTCAAACCTACGACCTTGATGAACCATAGAATGCAAACCCTTAAACTACATCGCACAGGATTGATGGCTATTCCGCGTACGGACTAACATGGAAAACCCTCCCAAAATCTTAGTTAGCGAAGCCAAGCCATTCATTCGTTCATTATATCCATGCATCTTATAAAATACATAATAAAAAGCTATCGCCCTAACGTAGACATTATTCACGTCTTATGCAGGGTTTTTGGCAAAACATTGATTCAGACATGTCTGCCACGGCCCCTTACAGTCCAGATTTGGCCCCCTGTGACCTCTGGCTTTTCCCAAGACTCCAATCACCGTTGAAAGGGAGATTTCAGACCGTGGACGAAATTAAGGTATACACGATGAAACAGCTGGTGGTGACCCTGAAAGGGGACTTTCCGGGCTGTTAGGGCTGTTTTGAAAAGTGGATGGGACGTTGGCATAAGGCTTCCATCAGAAGTTGCATAGCGCTTTGACCCTCTTTTTTCATATGAGCAAGTTCCCGATGAAGCCCAAAAGCAGTGGAGACGGGTGCCTACAGAACTTTCCGAACCGGATTCCATCACCTTCCACAAGCGGGCCCTCATCGAGGGCAAGGCCTCGGACCTAGTTCTATTTTGTGACGCCTCCAGACAAGCTTATGGCTTCACCGACTATATTATACAGGATAGTATGTCTTCGTTGGTGTTCGCCAAGGCGAAGGTGGCCCCAATGAAAACCAAGACACCCTCACACCATTGAGCTGTTGTCGGTGTATATGTCACTAAAGTGTTTGCCCCTAGTTAACAATCTGTAGGTGGCGGCCGACGCCCAACTGGTGCTGTCTTCGATCATCCATTACAATCAAAAGCATCTTTGCTAGGAACCGGTTGACGGACATCCTTCAGATGCTAGCTGAAGTGAGGTCCCAGTTTAATTGGAACCTACCTTTAAATATATCTCCTCTGCAGAAAACCCTGCAGACTTAATTACCAGGGAACTATCCTTCAACAAGTTCAGACATAACTTGTAATATTGGTATTCGGGACCGGCTTGGCTGTCTAACGGAGAGGTTCCTTGGCCCTCCCCAAATTTACATTGCTTGGGCGAACGAAGTAAGGAACTTGTTCGCTCAGCAGTTAACACTTCTATTCTCATGGATAGAGGGGTTCCCTATATCATCCCATATGAGCGTTACTCCAGTTTTTCTAAGTTATTGTGGAACATGCTGTTAGTTTTTCTCTTCGTAACTAAGTTAAGATAAAGGGTAAAGAACTGTGCCAAGGAGGCCAGCATATTTTGATAAGGTCCATGCAGGAACAGACTTTTCCTCATGAACTGTTATCTAGTTGACACATCAGGGAGGGAAAGACCTGACCTGGTGGGGAGACTTAAATTGTTTCTGGATGAAGCTGGTGGAATCCGCTCGGGTGGGAGAATTGACAAGACTTCATTCTTCAACTATGACTTGAAGAATCCAATAGATACAATGCCAACTCTTTTTTGCGTCCAGGTACTCCCAGTTTGCCTAACCACCGGGTAAACTTCGAGGACCCACAGATATTGACTATACTGGTCATGTATTTGTCCGGGATGAGGGGGAAGCGAAGAAAATGTATGTGTTGCTCTTCACCTGCCTCAAAGTCAGGGCCGTTCATATAGTACTGGACCCTGTCATGAGTTTGTTATCCTTTTTCCAAGCTTTTGTCCGGTTTACGAAACTTTATGGCGTGTCATCGCATATATACAGCGATAAATCCAATACAATGCAGATGACCTCATTCCAAGAGGAATTCAGTGCCAGCCAACTAAAGCACGTCACCATCCCCCTTTACTCTCCCTGGTTTGGAAATGTGTGTGCGAGGATGATCAAAACCGGGGAAACCTGCTTGGAAGAGGCAAGGTGGGATATTTCACCTTCTTGACTTTCCTCTCTGCTCTACAAAGAGCAATCAATAGCAGACCCCTGACCTACCGGGGATCGGGAGATAACTCTGCTGTCCCGCCCAGTAGGAGAAACTTGATCCAGACATTGGAGGTGAGGAATTCTCGAATAGAGCAATTCAGAAAAATATGGTATGAGGAGTATTTGCTGAGCCTCAGAAAGAGAGAGAGACCTGCGGATTCTCCTCGTCATCTTGCCCGAGAGATTCAAACGATTCAAACGCACAGATTGTGGGAGAGGTCCTAAAACTATTTGCGTGGGAGGATAGATTGGTTCGATCGGCGCGAATCAAACAAGGAGATGGACCTATCCAAACCAACTCCCTCAAAAGCCTTCCCTGGAGCTCTCCATAGCTCCTATCAATACAGAAGAATCTACTTCTTTAGTGACTACCCACACCACTGAGGACACTGCTACGAGCAGACTCAATCTCCATGCTTTCCGAGCCGGAGGAAAGCATGGTGATATGGATCTCTCCCGACTGCACCAGACCATGGGACAACCGGGTCATGATCGCGTACATGTTGCTATCAATTTGAGTGTGTAGGGTTGGAAGAAGCTCCACCCATTAGACACAATTGGTATTGTCCGACCTGCGTCTCTTAAGAGACGGAGGGGCAGACCAAGCCTACTCCCAGCGTGAAGGTAAATTGCGTGGAGTCCCGGGCAAGACTAAAAACTGCATCCTATTCTGCACATGTCAGCAGTGTAAAGTCCTGGGCAAGACTATAAACTGCATCCTATTCGGCACAGGTCAGCTGTGTAGAGTCCAGGGCAAGACTATAAACTGCATCCTATTCTGCACATGTCAGCTGTGTAGAGTCCTGGGCAAGACTATACACTGCATCCTATTCTTCACAAGTCAGCTGTGTAAAGTCCTGGGCATGACTATAAACTGCATCCTATTCTGCACAGGCCAGCTGTGTAGAGCCCTGGGCAGGACTATAAACTGCACCCCTATCTCCTGTGTAGGGTCATGGAAAGACCTTAAATTACCCCATTTGTCATCATTACATGTACCAGGCCTTTAAACTGCTCATTATCATCTTTACATGGTCTAAGCAGGACCTTAAACTGCTCTCTGTGCCACACTTTACTTAGTCCTAAGCTGGACTTAAAACGCATGTGCTAACAACAACTCATTCTGTAGAATTCCTTTCTCTTAGCCCCCCCCCCCATTAGCTTCCCTCTGACTGAAATTCTCTTTGTTGCTTTGCTGCAACCATTTCCAAGTTCGTTGACGAGTCCTCGGTTCTCCGCCGAGAAAGGGAGAGCACTTTCGGTGTTAAGTCTTGGTGCCCGCCATGTTAACATTTAATGGTTACTCACCGATTGAGCCCTGGAGAAATACATGTGATCTCGTATTTATAGATGTCAAGGTTGCTCGTACCGGAACGCAAGACCAAAGGAAGTGCCAAAAAAGGCGGCAAAATTACGATTTCCAATCCTTTTTATGCGGGACATTGAGGAGATAAAGGTTGATGTTTTTGTTCGACCGTGCTTCGTTATTGAAGCGTCGCCCGGCCCGTGCCAGGATAAAGCCAACCTCTGTGACAGGAAGTTTTACTTCGTTACCATAACTCCTGTTACCCAGTCATCAAAGTCATCAGACGACGCCTAGGAAGATTAGAGTCACAAAAGCAACAAATCCTCGCAAAGACCTCTGTTATTATGCACCCGTATCAACGACAGCATTCTCTGCTTCTTCCTTCCTGACCACTTCCAGGGGAAATATTTAT
>VCCN01003230.1:1405334-1417383 GCA_006491835.1 Architeuthis dux
GGAAATCGAGGGGTGGTGTTCAGCATTCACACATCTAGTTAAAAGGACGTTACCTTAACCAGGGAAGGGTTCCAGAGGGCGTTTGCCCCCACTCAAACCTGTCTCCTTTCGAATAAACCAAGCTTGCTTCTTGCACCCACCTTTTGTTGAAATATGTGCGGTGCAATCTCTTTCTATCACATCTGATTTTCACTTTAAGCTGATGCTTGAAGAATAAAATCAGATCCTGATGAAAAAAGGACTCCTTCTCATAGATTCTTCAAACGCGTGTTCCACACCATCAGACAAGTCACCAGGTGAGAGAAAACTTAGAGTTGTTGAGGTATTCCACACCCGGCGCCTAAGACCACAAAGAGCGGAGCCCTTCCCTCGACAAGCCGAGCCTCCCGCAGAGCGGATCCGAACTGGTCCCCTCCATTAATTCCAGAAGGGTAATGCCAAATGAGTGAAGATAAACGCTTCCTATTGTTGATATAATCGTTGCTTAGAAATTAGCGTTTACTAAGTTTATATTTAAAAGAATACAGTTGCAACGTATTGATATTTATAATTCAAGTAGATCAACATTTTATAATTTATGAATTGAATTTAACTGTGTGGAACCCGTCATATAACGGTGTTTTACTATTAGAATATTTTTAATAAGTCCAACTTTATGCTATTTTCTTGCAATTAAACCAAAAGAAGACACTCGAGCAGGCAGGCTACTAAACAATAGATCACCTACATGCAATAAATCAACTAATCGAAACATTATTAGAATACAACAACCACTCTGTCTGTCCTTTGTAGATTATGAGAAAGCATTTGTCTCGGTAGAACACACGGCAGTCTTCAACGCAATGCGAGAAGGTGTTAACAAGAATTACATACAAATCATCCAAACCATATACGAAAATGGCACTACAATAATTAGACCACTTAAAGATACAAACAAGATAATGATTGCAAAAAGCGTGAGACAGGGATACACTATCACAACTATTTACAGCGAGACTTGAAAGCATCTTTCGGAAAACAGATTGGGAGGGAATGGGAATAAACATAGATGGAGAATACTTAAGCCAGCATTCTATGTAAACACATGTTGGGCTTATGCACGTAAAATATGAAAGGTGTATCTGGTCTACACTCTTAGATATGAACAAAAGCATAGAGGGGCATGTGTTGTGCGTTACAAACCAGCGGAGACTGGCTCTATATACTGGCAGTATATATTTAACTCGACAAATGAATCTATTCATTGTATATGTCTCTCCACCCACACTTTCTTATCTATCTATAATTATGTTCTACGATATAATCGTTTATTTTTCTCTCATTTTCTTTCATTTGTGCTTTACTACGAATCTTCTTCATCGTTTATTTAATGTATCTTCCGTCATCTCTTTTATTGTTTGAGTTCAGCGTAAACGATGTTCCTTAGTATTCCTCAGAAGTTTTTGTAACTGCCAATTTTGCTGGTGTTGTATTTGAGAAATTTCCTCCCACTACAGTCGAGGAACATTATAAAGCAGAGTACTGCCTTTAGTGATGTGCTCCCGAAAGAATTAACGAAAATAACTATATATATTCTTATTCCCCACATATGTAAATTAGTGAATCTCTCTTTAGATACTGTCTCCATAGAAGGGGTTAAAGAATCAACCATCGTGCAACTCTTAAAGAAAAGCGGTCTTGAACCTGACGTACTAAACAATTACAGACCAGTTTCAGATATAGTTCTAATTAGCAAGCTCATTGAGAAAGTGGTATTGGTGAGACTGAACGCCCACGGACGGGCTAATGGGTTGCAGTATCTTAATCAGCTAGGATATAAAAGATTTCATAGTACCGGAACTGTGCTATTAAGTGTTGTCAATGATGCACACATGGGTTTTGAAATTAAGAGTGCAACTATTTTATTGCTTTTGGATCTAAGTGATGCATTTGACACTGTGGAAATTAATAAGCTTATATCCATTTTGGACAAAGGATTTGGTATCAGGGGCACAGCATTGAAGTGGTTTCAGTCCTTTCTTATTGATAGAAAACAACGTGTTCGAATTAACGTTTCACTATCTGATTATGTAAATGTTTTATTTGGGCTTGCCCAGGGCTCAGTTCTCGGCTCTGTTCTATTTAATAGTTATATTAGATATATATATATAGATATATAAAGTAACAGAACGTGCAGGTTTCTCCACCGGTGGATATGCCGACGACAGCAATACCAGACATCGCGCTTAGTTTTCAACTTGTTATTAAAGAACAGGTACCTTTCCTTATGGATCAGATCACTAAACGGATGAATGCTTTCTTTCCCATGGTCGATCACGATAAAACGATTATATTATTTATTCCAAGCACTAAAAATGTTCAAACCATCAACGGTGTAATTCTTAATAATGGCGCCTAGATACGTTTTTCTGACTGGGTACATAATCTTGGTGCCTATCTGGATAAATCTCTAAACTTAGAAATGTAGTTTCCTCACTGTTATGAATTAACTAGAGATGTCCGTAGTATTAGAAACTTACTTTCTAACAATAGAACTGAGCAGCTGGTTCACTCTATTATTGCCAGTAGATTAGACTACTGTAATTCACTTTTTTTTCTTGAATAAATCACAAATTAACAAACTACAAAACGTTCAAAATGCCGCTGCTCGGTTTGTTTTGAAACGTAGGAAAAGCGAGTCAATTAGGACCGGCATTACCGGCCTACATTGGCTTAGGATAGAAGAAAGAGTCGTGTTCAACAATTTAATTACAATATTCAAATATCTGCTTGATGTGTGCCCTTATGCACTCAGTGCTCTTATTAACATCCGATATTTAGATGGTTTGATTTTAGAACTTGTCTTTAGGATTAGGACCCATGGGCGCAGGAATTTCAGCTACATACCACCCAGACTTTGAATCAATTACCTTATGATATCCGGAACATACATACATTAGCAGGATTTATATACAAAATGAAAGCTTTCTTGTTTCGAGACTTTCCTAATTATATGAACACAGTAAATAAATACACTTCGTATCTGTAGTCCTGTGTTTTGTAAAAAGAACTTTATTGACACGTTGCACTTTCTTCTCACTCTTCTTTAATATGCTGTATTACTTTTTACTTATGATTGCGCATGTTTTCAAGCGCTTTTGTCCAGTGGGGACATCCCGAGAAAGGGCGCTTTCTATAAATGCATGCATTTTTATTAAATTGTTTTCTCAAGTTTCCTTTTCCGCCCTCTCCTTCGTGCGCTTAAGTTTTTAAATAATAAAGTTTCACTCTTCAACAAAATAATATCTTCCCTGTCCCCCTGAACACTTTCTTTTACAGTGGGGCGGGGTTTGCCGTACTGGTGGATGGGAAAGGGGCGGTATACAGCAGTGTTTCCATATCTCACTTTCCAATCTATTCACAGCACGATCCCTAGCGTGACATGGTGCATATAGATGGTAGCGGTTACGCATTTTAATAATATAAATAGATGTTGAACCTATCTAGGATTTACAACGGAAGGAAAATAGAAGGAATTTGTTATAGTGACATCACTGCCAAACAAATCGGAATAAGATTACAATGTTGTTTGAGTGCTGTCAAAATACAGTGTCGCAAAAAATGACAGTTACGATTTTTTTCAACTCGAAGCAAGGAAGGTTACTCATCCGGGTCACAATATCAGCGTCGAACCAGAGTCCCCCGTTTGTCACTAAATACATTGACATGCTACAAAATATCCTCTCCTCTCAGTTTGGCGTGATCGTAGCAATCTGAAAAGCCCAGTATCCTCACAGACACGTTGTCTCAACTGGAAGTTTTAACGGTGCGTGTGTTCGGTCCGCAGTTAATCGTGTCAAACTGGTTGACAGTTAGTAATCTTCGCATTTTAAACGAGTGGATTTTCTTGTCAGTTTTGGGCTTCCATATGCACGAACGTTTCAAAACTGCTTCGACATGAGAACGAGAAGGTCAATAACTTGCTGGTAAGTTTAGCCGAGGAATCAAAACATAATAGCGTCATATCAATCATATCGACAAAGCGTATAATTACGTGTAACGGCGAAGTGTTCAGCAACTTTATTCATGCAGATATTTGACAGAAATATAATTGTCTGAAATACTGAGATGATTCATTCCAACTTTCCCGGTGTTCATTGAAATTTTGAGTTGAATCATTGTTAGTTATTCTACGATTTACGCAGACTAATATCCTCATCCTTGTTTTGTTATCGCTATTTGTTGCTCGATGCGTTCGTCCACATTACGAGAACTGATTGACATTCTGAGATGAATCATTGACATAACATATTTTATCATATTATAACGACCGATGCGTTCTTCAAACTTCTCAGTATTGACTGAATTTCTGAGATGAGTTATTGTTATGACTCCACGAGTTGTTCAAGCATATAGACAGTGTTGCCAATTTAGCGCGTTTTCTGTTCTGGCAATGAAAAAAGCGCTAAATTAGCGCGTTTCCGCCTAAAATATTCTGGCCGTTTGACCATTTTCTGGCTATTTCTGACCATTTTTAGCGTATTTTTGCTGGTTTCTGGCATTTCTGACAATTAAAAAAAGCTTAGCGCTTTTTTAGCGCTTCTTGGCAGTCAAACTAGCGCGAAAATATTTTTTTGAGTTGGCAACACTGCATATAGATATCGTCGCATTGGATAAAAAAAGCCGTATGTCCACTTTTTGGAAAAATAACATTTTTACATATTTACAAATGTTACATGAGTTTCTTACTTCAAAACAGCCTTATGTCCTATTACATTCACTTAAAGTAAATCAAATACAGAAACTTGAGTCAAAAAGGCCTTAACTCCAAGTGTATTGATTCAAGAAAGTCTTATGTCCACAAAACCGAGCTCTGGAAGGAGCAACATTACCAAAGAACATTGTTACAGTCACCTTTTCTGTTTTTTCTGCCATCAAAATATAATTGTTAAAAATATTGAATTGCTCATATCTCAAAACCATAAAAAAATGTTGATCCAATGCGACTTTAACATCAATATTAGCGAAGATTCCCATTATAAGGGTTACCTGTCACCAGGATTCGCAGGATTGGCTAAAGGTCGCATAGGTGTCATTTGTGTGTTTGGTCTGTCATTAAGTATAATGACATCGGGGAAATTTGTTAGCATTTGGCAGAATTAGATGGATTTTTCCAAGGTGATATGGCTGTTGTGGCAAGTTTTAATTTGCTAATTCAGAAACTGATTGGGCTGCATTAATGCTCCATTAATGGAGGGCGGGTGAACCAATCACCTTTTGCTTAGTGGCATAGCTGCCAAATCTTGCTTTGCGTAGGCGGTTACATCCTACCGAAGCAACAGGAGAGTATTATCTTCGATGTTGCCAGTTCTGATTGGTCAACTCAAGGTGTCCAAATTCCATGAAAAACCCCCAAATTCAGGAACAGAGACAGTGTGACAACCGCCGTGGATGGCAGCTGCGTGTTAGAAGCAGGGAGAGGGTGGCAAGCCAGCTGGGGGTGCCAGAGGCCCAGTAACACGAACCAGAGCCGTGGTGTTATGTCGCATATAAGACGAGAATTACAAGAACTGGTGAAAGACTTCGTACTTGTAATTCATATGAAAATTTCTATAATTGTTAAATTGTTTGATCGAGTGTCCTCTCAATTTCTAAGCTGTCCAATAACCCTGGCGACTTTGCTTTGTGACTAGACCAGCTTATCTTGACGTTTCAACCAACTACGCCAACAACCCTTCTGCGGATCTTTTGAAGACATCGTGGGTGTAGAATATGCTGGGGGTGATTGTCCGAGCGAGGCTGGGGCTTTGTCAGAGATAGATGGATATGAATTCATTGACATAGATAATTCAACTGAATGTCGTGCACACACACACACACACTCACACACACACGCGCGCATGCACACATACACACATGCATACTCACTCGCTGTCCTTTTTCATTTGCTTCTTTTCTTGTTTTCTAATTCTGTTTGTTCTCCTCTTTCTTGAGTTACACTTTCTTATTCTTCTTCCTCTCTATTATACCTTCTTCTTTTTCGTCTTTTGAATCCTTTTCTCTTTCTTCTTTGGCTTTATATTCTCTTTTTTCTTCATCTCTTTTTTTTCATCTCTTTGTCCTTTCTTTTACTTCTTTCTACTTTTCATTCATTTATAACTGTCCTCATTCTTCTTCCTTTTCTTCCTTTCATTTCTTATACTTCCTCTCTATTTTCTTGTTCTTGCTTTTTCCCTCTGTTAACGTTTGTTTTACCTCATCCATCTCTTGCCTTCTTAATCTCTCTACACTTTCTTTTCTTTTGAATGCACACTCTTTTCGCCTTCATAAATACACTTAACAGACGTTTTTTGCTTTCACACCTAAGGCACAAGCCCCACACTTCTCCTAATGGTGTTATTGTTACAAAGAAAACACTCAACAATGGCTTATCTCTCACGCCAAAACCGGGTATACAAATGGAATCAGAATATGAGATATTACTAAATATCTTTTCCATCTTTCTGTAGCTTAACGCAGCTTTTCCTTCCGCTTCTCTGCAGGTAATCTGTAAGATCTTGTCTCAAAAGATCTTGTTGACCACGCAAAAAGCCCTGAAGTAAAGAAAGAACTACGATCAAGGAGTCCTTCAGATGGGTTATGTTTATTGTGAGACAGGCATGAAAAGACTCTTCTATGCTATTTGTTGTGCTAGAGTGCATAGTTCCCTTTAAACTGTGCCTGTGAGCGCGCGCACACACGTTTTGCAGTCAGAGCAAAAAAGAAAGTAATGTGTGCACAAAAGGTTAGTTAACTGAAATAATGTGCAGTAGTAATTAATAATTAGATTTATACTCATAATTATAAAAACAATTCGAAAGCACTCAGAGAGGACATACCTATATCAACGTCGCTAGAAAATCAGAATGAAAATCATTGAGAACTATGGGAGATATCTTGCGGACAAGAAAATAGAATTGTAGATGCTAATTGTTTCTGTGTTTTGGACATAGAACTACGACGTAGGGGATGTAGTTGTGCTGGGACCTGCTCCAATATGTAATCAGTTTTTCCTTCCAGAAAATCTGAATGAAAATCATATACAGCTTTTGGGAAAAAACAACAAATTGGCGATATTATGTGTTTTGGACATATAACAACGAATGGGGGGGGGTAATTCTGTATGGATCCGCTACAAAATGTAATCAGTTCGTCCTTTGCCTATTGTCCACCCTTCCAGAGAATATGAATGACATTCAGGCGAATAACAATATGGCGATATTATGAGTTTTGGACTTATAACTACGACGTGGGGCAGTTAATTGTGCATGGATCCGCACCAATTTAATCAGTTCTTCCATTGTCTATTGTCCACCCTTTCAGAAAATCTAAATGAAATTAATTTATAACTTTTGGAGATATCTTGCGGACAGGAAAAAGTGCGAACAAATAAATAAACAAACAAACATACACCTCTTTTCAGATTCGTTGAGAGAGGTAAACAATGATAATAATTCATTGAAAATATCTCTTTGCTAAGTGTTTCTGTTAACTATTTTTTTTCAAATACTACATTTGTTATTAAGTTTTTTCGACATTGCATCACATCAAAATAAGAAATACACGTTGATGTGTTATTTAATGGAACAACAAACTACAATGTAGTTCAATTCATAGAAATACATCTAAAAAGAACGCTGCTTTGTAGAATGCAATCATACTTCTATTATATTATTCTATTCCAATACTGTTTTTTTAGCCATGAGAGCAAGACTGTGCCAAAATTAACTTGAACAATTACAAGTCTACATTTGTACAATCATTCAGTGCGCACATACCTTTGTCACAGAAAGAAAATGAACAACACACGATGTTTGCACACGCTAACTACTAAAGAATATTGGGAATATTGACGAGGAGACTGATATATGCTCCTTACGTTGCTGGAGAGATTGCTTTTGAAGTGACTTTTGCAAATATTTCCCGTGAAATAAACAAATTGGGTCTTCACAACGGGGAAATCGCCAAAACCGGTTCCGAAAAAAACTGAAATGATGTCTTTTAATTCATTTATTTATTTATTAAATAAAAATGCCTCTATGGACATCTCAATATACACATACATTAAAAATGCATATTCAACATTAGAATAGAAGTGGTAAAATGTGGTAAAAATATGTATGAAACTTGATGAAAATTCCAATCTTATCAGTACAGAAAATTCCTTGAAGAAGCGGAACACAAAAGGCAAAACTAAACAGAAAAAAGACGGAAAAAGGGAAAATATGTACAAACAAATTATGATATAATTATAATGAAATTGCAAAGGGAAAATGAGGGAAAAGTACGAATATTCACGTGAAAAGAAAGGACAAGCTTAAAAGCAAAAGCCATGACGACCTAGATTGTGCTAGCCTCTGCCACGTCTTACCGACAAACCTTTCTATCTCATCTCTCCATGTTGTGCCTGGTCTTTTTCTACTGCGTTTACTGTCCCATGGGCACCAGTCGATTAGTCCTTTCCCCCATATAGTGTCATCTCTTCTTGCTAGCCCATCTCCATATTTGCTGCTTAATTATTCGTAAAATACCCTTCACTCTAGTCCTCTCTTTGATCCATGTTGATCTTCTTCTATCTCTTATATCCCTAACATTGCTCTTTCCCTGGCTATTCTAAGTTGGTTTTCAGCTCGTATTGTTAATTTCCATGTTTCGCATCCGTATGTCATGGCTGCTATTATGCAAATGTTGTATACTTTACGCTTTAAGCACATTGGCAAGATGCTCTTCGAAATGTCTCTGTTCATACCAAATGCTTTCCAACCTATCGTTATGCGTCGTTTTATTCTGCTGTGCGCGCGCGCGTGTGTGTGTGTGTGTGTGTGTGTGTGTGTGTGTGTGTGTGTGTGTGTGTGTGTGTGTGTGTGTGTGTGTTGGTTGTATTCTCAGTGGACAATATACTTTTATCTACTTACAAATGTAGGTAAGTAAATACAACTGAATGGAAACATCGTCGATATAAAAGGTGAATTTCTTTCGGTGTTTTTACGTTGGGGAATTTGATATATTGAACATAAAATGTTCTATTTGTATTTTCGCAAAAACATTATGTTGTCAATGTTTTTTCAATTTTCAATTTCCGTTTTTGTTTTGTTATCCTGACTGCATTGTAAAATATGTGCAAGTTGTTTTCTTCTTCGGGGGAATTCTGTCGTAAATATTCGGATCAAAAGATTACTTTTGAGATACGAAAGAAAAACATAGACATTTCCACAAAACTTAAGATATTAATCAATTCACGTCCTATGTAGATATTATATCGATGCAATGAACATGCAAGTTTTCATTGATAAATATAAAGATATACAGATCGATAACAACGAACTCGGGAGAAAGAAAGAAAGAAAGAAAGAAAGAAAGGCTAAGAAGATAGGCAGATACTGGTGGGAAAAGGACAGAAAGAAAGATTAGACGAGGAGGAAAGAAAGAAAGATTAGACAATGAGGGAAGAAAGACAGAAAGAAAGAAAATGAGGAAGAAAGAAAAATAGACAAGAGGAAAGAAAGATTAGACAAGAGGAAAGAAAGAAAGATTAGACAAGGAGGAAAGAAAGAAAGATTAGACAAGAGGAAATAAATAAAGATTAGACAAGGAGGAAAGAAAGAAAGATCAGACAAGAAGGAAAGAAAGATAGATCAGACAAAAAGGAAAGAAAGAAAGATCAGACAAGAAGGAAAGAAAGATTAGACAGGGAGGAAAGAAAGAAAGATTAGACAAGGAGGAAAGAAAGAAAGATTAGACAAGAAGGAAAGAAAGAAATATTAGACAAGAATGAAAGAAAGATAAATCAGACAAGGAGGAAAGACAGAAAGTTTAGACAAGAGGAAATACATTAAGATTAGACAAGAGGAAAGAAAGATTAGACAAGGAGGAAAGAAAGAAAGATTAGACAAGTAGAAAAGAAAGAAAGATTAGACAAGTAGTAAAGAAAGAAAGATTAGACAAGGAGGAAAGAAAGCAAGATCAGACAAGGAGGAAAGAAAGATAGATCAGACAAGAGGAGAGAACGAAAGATTAGACAAGAAGAAAAGAAAGAAAGATTAGACAAGAAGGAAAGCAAGATTAGACAAGAAGGAAAGAAAGATTAGACGAGGAGGAAAGAAAGACAGATTTTACAATGAGGAAAGAAAGATTAGACAAGAAGGAAAGAAAGATTAGACAAGGAGGAAAGAAAGAAAGATTTGACAATGAGGAAAGAAAGAAAGATTTGACAATGAGGAAAGAAAGAAAGATTAGACAAGAGGAAATAAATAAAGAATAGACAAGAGGAAAGAAAGAAAGATTAGACAAGTAGAATGAAAGATTAGACAACGAGGAAAGAAATAATGATTAGACAAGGAGGAAAGAAAGAAATAATGAAACTGGGGAAGAAAGAAAGATTAGACAAGGAGGAAAGAAAGACAGATTAGACAAGAGGAGAGAAAGAAAGATTAGACAAGGAGGAAATAAATAAAGATTAGATAAGAAAGAAAGAAAGAAAGAAAGAAAAAAGAAACTGGGGAAGAAAGAAAGATTAGACAAGAGGAAAGAATGATTAGACAAGGAGGAAAGAAAGAAAGAAACCGGGGAAGAAAGAAAGAAACTGGGGAAGGAAGAAAGATTAGAAAAGAGGAAAGAAAAATTAGACAAGGAGGAAAGAAAGTCAGAAAGAAGGAAAAATAAGAAAGAAAGCCTAAGAAGATAAGGAGACATTTTGGAAAGAAAGAAAGAAAGAAGCAAAACGGTATACTGGGGAGAGGCTGGGATAGGTAGGAAAATTGGAGAATAATTTATTTAATTGTATATCAGTGATGTAGCCTGCTTCATTGCTTAAATAGGTATTTTCCACTGGATTGTATCTATCTATCTGTCTGACCCAGTCTGTTCCTATCTATCTATCCCACTCGTATCTATCTCAGTCTTATCTAGCTGTTGTATAGTGGGGTGTCCTGGACTTGGATATAAAGGAAACCTGAATACTTGCTTATAAAGATATCTGGACATATTTTTATTACACAACATACATGTTTGTCGGCCGGAGAGTGAAGAGTGGGAGAGAGATGATAAGGAGAACCGCCAGTCTATCTCCAACAGGGACAGCGGTCTTCTACCTTTCGGCTACGCTGATGTCTGTCTCTTCTTTGAGTGTCGAGATTTCTGTCCGCCCCAAGTTTTCTATTCGGGTCTGTTTTATAGTTTCTCTAACGCCTACGTGGTGTCAGTCACCGGTCCCATCCTGTTTTAGACACTGACAATATTTAGACATTGTACCTATTTCCTGAGGTGACTGGGTTCACTTACATTTCCGCACAGGTGTCAGTTAGTCCGGAAACACATATCATAACATATCTATCTATCACGAGAAACAGACAAACACTATACATACATATAAGAGCTTCCGTTTGGATAACAATAGTTGGCCATGTTCCACCTTTGCTCGTGGTTGGTATCCGAACGCAAGTAAAAGCCATGATTTCGAATGCTGATTTTCAAGGTAGGACTTCTCAAACTGGAATATAAGTGAAACACAATTCGTTGCCCTCCCAGTTTAGTGTATCACTCTTTTTCCCCTTCTCTCTAAATCTCCACCGCCTTTCTCTTGCTCTCGATAGAAAGGATCAGTGGTTATAAAACAGCTATATAGATAGATAGATAGATAGATATGGGTTACAGTACTTTCGTCTAATACTTTAGAACATATCAGTTCTGTCTAAATCACCTTGGTCTAAAATAACCTTTGTCCGCACAATATTTCCAATAGTTCTCAATGAATTTCGATGACATTTTGTCGAATGGTTAGCCAGGCATATAAAGAAGAATTATTGATTGGTGGATCCAAGAGAAGAAAAGAATTCCAGGATGTATAAAAACTATATCTCGCAATCGAGAGCCCCAGTTGTCAGTATTCTAGCCTAGCTAAAACCCAATATTTCCAATGCAGATTTTCGATCGCTTCCCCACACAGGATTAGCGCAACACAATATTCTAATCATATTTCCCTCTTTTTATATTGTGCTTATTACGGATTCTGTCTCCACATTGTCATATATAT
>VCCN01003230.1:1993686-2004804 GCA_006491835.1 Architeuthis dux
AAATAGTAGAGATTCGGATGATATCTCTTGAAAGCTGGGTGTTTATTTTTCAAATGTTTAATATTTCTATTGGCGTCCGTTGGTAACTTAATAACAAAGTGGAGTGGACATACAGTACGACACAAGGCCAAATAGGGGGATGGGGAAGATATACCTGTCCTCCAGCCTAAATCTCAGCATTCAAAACATTATTTTTCTCCTCATCCTAACCAACCAATTTTTTCCTGGAAAAGAGATCCCGCCCATGTCCAATCCCAACCATCAAATCTGTCGACCTTCCCCGATCCCAATTAGAGATCGACCCTCTTGTTTCTGGTTAAACCCAGAAAACAGCGGGCGGTCTTCCATTAGTAAGGTAGGGTCCTATACTAACCCGCCCCACGTTTTGTTCAGTTTCTTTCTTTTGGGGGAATTTGTTGCCCCCCTCCCCAGCATTTTTCACCAAATTGTATATATATATATATCACTTCATAAGAATAAGATAGACAAGGAATGACCACCGACCCCCTCTCCCCAAATGGCCTTTGAGCCGAATTTTATTTTCATGAAATAAAATAAATAAAACCTGTTGAGTTTTTATCTTTGAAATAGAACTGCAATTAATCTATTCGCGACCAAGTTATTTTAACGCTGTTCCGGGTATTTCTCGTAAGAAAGAAATGGTGAAAATAGGAAGACTTCATTGCTTGTTCAAAACTGATTTAATTTCAAACAAATCAACTAATATGCACAGCAGAATATCTAATAATAGGTAATATTCGTAATTGTTTGGAATGGGTTCATTAAAACGTTTGTGCTATATTATGCAAGGGAGGTAACCAAGTTAGACGCTATACAATGATTAACTGCTGCTGTTAAACTACCGTAAGGAACAAATCTGAACATTTGAAACTGTATTTTATATAAATTTGACTACAAAGGATACAATTTAGAGTTAGAGTTTGTGCCTGCAATTAACAACATCAAAATACTAAATATTTTTTTCATATATTTAGCTCTAAAACGAATAAACATTTGAAATTTTAAAAAAATGATTGAATAGTTTTTCTTTGTCATTTCTGACTGTTTCTTTACACAAACTCGTGTAAATACGAAGTAAACAGTTTTTTTTATTTGTGCAAATTGTCTGCGTAATTTATGCTTTACTCGCATCCACACGTTTTCTATTCTATTCCATTTGTTTATCATGCACGGCGGCTATCCTGGTTACGCACCTTGCATAATGTAGCAAAAATGTTTCAATGAATCTTTTCCAAACCATTACGGTAATATTTACATCAATGTGTTAAAGTATTTTCAGAATTTAAACCAGTATGAAATATCTTAAAACCTGTTTCTACATATAAAGACAACGACTATTCAATAATTCCGTATCTACTCTCTCACCGTTTTTTTTAAGTGTAAACATACTTTACATTTTCTAGTGCGATTTTGTTTCTTAGACCTTGACGAGAGGAAAGAACAATCCACTATCGTCAGACGAGTTATCTCGCCCGTGGTAGCGAACAGGTTAAATGTTACTCTGATTCGCTCTCGCTCTCTATTTAGTAATGGGTCTTCTTGCTGGCCCTACGCATCAGTAACTTAGTTTGCGTTATAGAGAAGAGCGGGGATTACCTTTTAAAGAATATCTACTAGCTTTGATTTCGGATACATTTTGTCTATAAAAGACCGGGGTCTCTCCTAATGGGATTTAAACACGACCGTAACTTGCATTCTGGCGGTCGGGTATAGGACTAACATTAAAGTTATTAATTAAAGTAAAATGTTAATGGGGTCTCTCCTCAAGGATTTGAACCCGACTGGAGCCTTCATCCAGGGATCTAAAACAGATTGTTATATGCCGAATAAACCCCCGTGTTAATTGTATGATATTAAAAAGAAATGTTCTTACTAATTTCAGTATTTTACTAATCGACTAAAAGTAAATTTGTATCTTTATGTATCTTTAAATGTTGACTATTACAATAGTATGCATTGTGATGCCCAGGGAGGTATTACATATAAATAAATAAATAATACTGAAATATGAATATGTAAAATGTGAGTAGATTTCAGCTTTGTAAATACGACCAGAAAACAAAAGAATACGTCATTGTGTGCCAGGAACAGTTGAGTGAAAAAATATATATTTATTAAAAATATGACCTGAAAGTCTTTATGTAAATAAATAATTAGGCAGGTCCACCATTTTGTTTTAGAGAAGCAGATACTGAATAGCTTTGTATTTTATAATACATCAGAAAAGCAATAATAAGAAAAAGACTTATGGCGAAGGGTTCTGATTGTATTTTGTCTTTCATGTTTTATTGACGATTCCTTAATCTACCGCACGTTATCTGATTCTCAAAACTGCCGGGCCGGCTCGGGGATTGATTTGCAGAAACGAAAACTTTCATGTCTTGATCTTTAATAAATAAACTTTTCTTTACCCAGCAATGCCATAAAAGAGTTCCCCTTTTTGTCTTTAGATAGACTGAATAAACAGCTGAAAGCCGGTTTTCCGCTGGAAACTTGTGCACACACCAGATATATACACACATATTTAATGTATTAGATTTAATTACTTACAATTATGTATTACTAGCAGGGTTACCCGGCGTTTCCCGGGGGGAAATAACTTCAAATATAAAAATACAAGAAAACGAATTATATTTTATAGAGATTTCATAAAAAGGAAAGACAAAATTTCCCCTCGATTTTGACTGCTAAAATAGAAAAAACTTCCCCACGAATTTTGACCCCTAAAAGGTTACGCACCCTCCCCGATTTAGACCCCATAACAATGAAAAAGATACCCCCTCGATGTTGATCCTTATAAGGGAACATTTCCCCGATTTTGACCCATAAAACATGAAAATAATTTCGCCCCCCACCCGGAAAAAAGAGCCCCTATCCCGATTTTGACCCCTAAAACAGAAAGTTCCTCCACCCGATTTGACCTTTAAAAGGGAAAAACAAAGCGCCAACCCGATTTTGACCCCTAAAGGAAAAAAGTCCCCCTCTATTTTGACCACTAAAAGGGGGGCGATGTTTACCCTCACTTTAGACCCAAGAAAGTTTTCCTCGATTTTGACTGTTAGTGAGATACCTTTTTTCTCTACCGCATATATAAACATTCTTTCTCTCTCTCTCTCTCTCTCTCTCTCTCTCTCTCTCTCTCTCTCTCTCTCTCTCTCTCTCTCTCTCTCTGTTATACAACTGTTCTTCAAAAAGACAAATATTTTGTAACACGTGTGATACGTAGTTCGCGTCCATCACTACGTCATTGCTACTGGACATAAAATATGTGTTCAGTTTAGCAATATATTTGCATTGTGAATCTGACCACCCACTAAAACTTGGAAATTTCAAAATAAAAATAGCCTATATTTTATCCCGGGTTAGGTCAATATCCATGTAAAAAATCAGACCCCTGTTAAATTCTAGTTTGGCCGTGATGCTCACTGCAGACATACATACATACATACATACATACAGAGGCATACACAAAAATAGCGACTTTCGCATAATAGGGAGATAAGATAAGATTTAATAAATCCTTTTTTTGAAAATTGACTCTTAAACAAAATCTTCTTGATTTCCATATAAGTGAAGCAAGTTGCAAATGTCGGCTGTAATGTGTTTTTGTTTGTTATTTCCAGTCTTACAGAATTGTTTGAAGAGATTCTTCGCGTTGGGATTTAAATTCTCGTTTACTCTATTTTTATTGTTTTAATTCTATTGTTTCTTTTTGCAAACACTTTATGTTGTGGTTTTCAATATTTTCAGTATATTTCTTCTCTCGGGTATTGAACCAGAAAGCGTCTATTAAAAATGTCAATGTAGACAATAACACATTTCAATGTTACCTTCAATATCTCCCATTCTAGATTGATTTTTTACAAATTTTGAATCGTTAAAAAGAATCTCTAAAAATGAAGATAACCGCGTCAGAAATGCGGCGTTTATGTAACTAAACATGTTTTATTGTGTATCAGGAACGGTTTTATTGAACCACTAGCTAAAGAAAACCAATTTAAATCTTTTTTCCCCCGAAAACAAATTTAGTTAGGGCCTATTCATTGACAAAACTAAAACATTCTAACCTAAAAATACGACACAAGGGTCTATGACTGGGGTATGGTCATTCAATAAGCTTTGTCGTTGGGAATGTTAATTTGAAATACGAAAGAGTGGACTAATGGAATATAAATAGGCGATAGAAGATCGGGCAGGTAGAACGAGGTGAAGCTTATAGTCCGGGGGCCAGCAGGGGCTACCGTGCAACCCCCACCATGATTCTACATTTAGGGTACCAACATTTTCCTTAGGATGTCCTCTTTTAGAAAAAAGATGTTCCCAAGAAACAAGTTGGGAAGAACTACATCATTTGCAAAAAGCAAAATGGCCGCCAGCACACACCAAAACAAAAACAAAATTCATATCTCGTCTCCCAGTTGAGATAACTGAGTACTTTAAAAGGCTAAATCATGGGTTTCAGACATGAGGAATTCAACAATCCACAATGTTGCCTCTAAAGTATACTTGACATTTCCTTGTAAAATCCTGAAATACCTATAAATTAATTATGTTATGGTAAAATAAAGTGGATTTTTGAATGCCTCATGTCTGAAACCCATAATTTAGCCTTTTTTTCAGATATCTCAACTGGGAGACGAGATGTGAAATTCTGGGGTTTTTTTGTGTGTGTGCTGGCGGCCATTTTGTTTTATGCAAAAAAGAAAGACATCCTAAGGAACATTTTGGTACCCTAAATGTAGAAACATGGGGGGTGCACGGTAGCCCCTACTGGCCCCCGGACTATTAGTGATTGTATGGGATTTATTAGTGTTAGTCTTTGTGACATTTGCTATTCACGGACTGGATCCATTTTCATGTACTGATTATATGAGAACTCTATTTGAGATTTGTGACTTTTGGAAGATATTCTCAAACCTTTCATTTCTCCATTCATTGTATCTGCGTTAATAAACATAGCCACACAACAGTCGAAGAATTTAAGATTTGATATAAGGAATTCTTGCTAAAAATATCTTTAAAAAAAACAAAGATAACCTTCGAGATAAATCAAGTGCAAATTGAAATGTCAGATAATCTCTTTTTTAAACTACAAAACACGAGGAAGAGATTCTTGGAGTATACATATCTAGATGAATGCTCCGTTGGATATTTAGGCAGCCGTGTGCGGATGTCACAGATTTGACTCCCACAGGTGTTGAAAGTTATAAACAGGATGTCGACGGCAGTGAGATTCCAGTTAGCGAGCTTGTGTACTCTGTGAGTATCACATTCAAAATGACCGATCCTACCCATTACTCACGCTTCGTACAGATTATATTTTAAATACATCGCATCACCAACGTCTGCCAGCCTCCGATACAATCCAGAGTTGGCGCCCTGCGACGTTTCAGAGGTTTCAGACTGAACGATATTAAGGAGAACCCGGCGAGGCAGCTGATGGCAATCTCGAAAGAGGACTTTGTAGACTGTTTTGAAAAGTTGAAAGGACGCTGGGATAAGTGTTAGAGGTCCCAAAGAGTATTAAGGGTATTAAGGCGTCATTGTCCCTTATTTATTTTCGTAATGAATTAAAATTGCATTAGAAAAATGTGACACCAGGTCAAAAATGGGGAATGGTGAAGGTGTTGATCTTCTCTATCTTAACTTTAACTTAGCTAGTCTCGTTTGCTGACCCAGTCGTACTTCAGTATTTATGTCACCATAACAACACATTCTGGGTATTTTTTTCATTCTACATTCACCAAAATGCCGCATTTGCTCTATCAATATTCTACATAATCCCATATTTACAAATTCTTGTGTGAGGGGGGAGTAAAAGAAATGATTTTTATGCATATTTAAAACTGTTCCCAATGTTTTTATATATATTTACAATAAGGCGTCATTGTCCTGGGTGGGCTATTTTCTTCGTTAATATAAATGGCTAGATACGGACAGACCTCATATATATGATAGTAGGAGAAATATTTAAGGTAAAGATATTTCCCGTTATAAGTCCGTAGAACGGATATGTTCAGCGACGGTATTCGAAGAAGTGCTCAATGCCTGTCTAAAGACGAGAAGATCTCTAAAGGTGGGAAGAGCGATAGATATCCAATGGAAGAAAGAAGACAGAACTCGATTCCCTTACAGTGACAGTCTGTTTCACGTTTATTACGATTTTTAAACTCGTAAATAAACGTGAAACAGTCTGTCACTGTAAAGGAATCGAGTTCCGTCTTCTTTCTTTCATTGGATTATATATATATTCACATCTTTCAAAAATAAAGATCTCTTAGTGAGCTTATCTTGTGGCTGAGATAGTTATGTATTTTCTATTGGTGATGTTTAAACCCAGGTAAAGCCAATATTTTAAAATGATTTTTAAAGAAAGGCTGACAGTCACCACTCGAAAGATTGGCGCTACAACATCTTATTATCTCCCTTCATATGGCGTTGTGGCGTGGCAAGCTTAGTAAATAACATCAGTCATTAAAGCAAATATTTAACCACTGAGGTTTTGCAGATCTCAGCTTTCATGTATAAATGTATTTCATCTTAGCTGTTAAATCATTGGTCTCCTGTCACGACTAAAGAATGCAACTCACATTCCAGCTTAAATAACTAGAAAGTACTCGGAGAGAACGCACCGCAGCCAACGCCGAACGTCATATTAAAACCCTTTATAGGGCAGCCCTAAAAATATTTTAGATATCAAAACAACCTTTTGTGTGTTAAACTAGACATAATTACAAGATATTTTCAGTTGCAAGTTTTCTGAAATTTTTGTTGTGTTTTGTGGGGGCAAAACCACCTCCGTTGAAGTGATCATATATGGTGCCTCGCCCAAAAAGTGACCAAAAATGGAAAATATAAAAAAATTAAAATTAAAGTAGAAAGTTAAATAAAACATAGAATTAAAGAATAACATTCAATAAAATAGATACAAAAAAATTGATATGGACACCGAAATAAGGTTGATTTTAAAATGTCATTGTGCGGGCTAATTTAATGGGGTGTGGTATGCCTCAAAACAGTTTCTGTCTTTGTTCAAGCACAAGTGTACTTTGCAAAGCTTGCAGATCACATTGGTGCGGATTATGTTGTCTTTGTGGCTACAATATTTGCATGTGGCTGACGGGTTCCCAGGTGATCATATATAGTCACTTGCCTCATAAAGGGTTAAACATGAATAGACTTTCAAATAATTCTTCGGACGATTGAACTCCTTGTTGTTTGTGTTGTTAACACGACGTTTCTGCCGATCCATTCTTCGGCCTTCTCCAGGTGTAATATCCGGATGTGATGGTGGTAAACAGAAGTTTTACTCCAATGGAAGCAACGCTTATAAAGTAGGATCCGGGTGTGTTTCTATGCTTGCCGTGTCAGCCTTGGATTTCCATACCATGTCCCTGTTGAGTAGCGGAAGCCACATCGGGTTGACATCCGCATTCTTTTAGTTACCTGAAGTATTATAAATCATCATTCTTAAATGTTATCACTTTTTATCTTCATCTTAATTTATTACGGCCTGTCGGTTGGGGCCTAGAATACATCGACGGCATCCCTTGCAAAGGGGTACCCCCACCCCGCAAACAGAGACCCCCCTTTTCTTTCACCCACTTCCGGCATTAAATGACCCATCGAGGGTTGATATATCGCTAACCAAATCAATCATTAATTTATTAGTTGATTGTATCACAACTTTTACCCAGGCCGATTTCCCTCCGGCAGTGAGTAAACAGCGTTGATAGTAAGTAAAGAATAAGAGTTAGGTGGGATTTGAACCCGTGGGGGATGCGGGTTCAAATCACACCTAACTCTTATTCTTTACTTCCGTTGTTTCGTCATGTGTCGACTTCCCACCGACATTGTTTGTTCCTCGGATGGATATAGCTTGTACTCTTATTTATTTCAATGAAAATACACGAAAATATGACAAATGGTCAAAGGGGTGGAGGTGTTGGTAATCTCTATGCTGACTTTAACTTAGCTAATCTCATCTGCTGACCCAATCATTCTTTATTGTTCCTGTCACCAAAACAACACTTATTCAAAGTCATCCTTTCATTCTACAATCACCAAAATACCACAATTTCTCTATGAAAATCCTAACTAACCCCATATTAAAATTCCATCTGGGGAATGGGGTTACAAATGATGTTTGTACAATTTAAAATACCCCAATGAATCGAATGTACCTAGTACTACCAAAAATATCTGTAAATATATATCGCTCATTTGGGATTCTTTTTTTAACTGTAAATATACACAATTGCTTTGTCCACCCGCTTCACAAGTGGGATTAAGTAGAACATTCATAGAGAAAATGCGGTATTTTGGTGAAAATAGAATGAAAGAAATATTCAGAATAAATATGTGGTTATGGTGAAAGGAATACTACAGTACGACTGTGTCAACAAATGAGACTAGCTAAGTAAAATTAAGATAGTGAAGACCGATAACCCCCCCTTTTGACCTTGTGTCGCATTTTCAAATATGTTTATATCTGAAATAAATAAGGTACTACAAAAGAACACGTATCATACAAGATCCAAATGCTATTAATTGCTGACTAATCTATCTGTGAAATGATTGAGGAGGGAGAAGCTATGCATGACGGGATAGGTTTGGTAAATATAAGCCCAAACTGTCAGGAGCCGGGTTGCTTGGGGTCTACCCGGATCGGATTTTACGTGCACGAGAATTCCTTCGTTCGACTCGTTTTGTTGCCAGCAAATGAGGTAAGAGAATGCTGTACCGTCGCTATTTAAAAGCTTATTTGAAGATAGGCAACAGCACATTTTACGAATTATTTTAAACAGATTAATATGCAATATATGAGTTATTTTCAAAAATATATTTATTTGAGGTCTGAACAAAGCCAAAATATACACCCATATGGTTAATGAAAAACACCGCTTTGGCAGTTCTGTATCTACGTCGAACCTCATTACATTTTTTCTTTTTTTTTTTCTTAGAAATGGTGCAATATTTTAGAATTTTTGTAAATCCTTGACATGCCAGAAGATTTTAAACAAATATGGGGTCATACATTAAGACATACATAAGGAAGATTATGTTTTACCAAGTAGCGAATACTTTTACCTGGGCTCAAATACTGACCACATCAGCTAATGATAACTATGCAATTACCACGGAACAGCCGCAAAGACCGAACGCACCAAAGTAGTTAGGATCTGTGAGGCTCACAGACCATAACTTCTTTAGAGCGTCTGGTCTTTACTTAGTAAATCACACGTGTAGCCTTGTGCCAGACCTAACTAAACTTAGGAAATAGTTGTGCAGTGCGGCCGTCTCGTGGTAATGGCATATTTATCATTAGCGGACGTGGTCAGTATTTGAGCCCAGGTAAAAGTATTCGCTACTTGGTGCGGTATAATTTTCCTAATGTCTGTCTTAAAGTACGACTCCATCTTTGTTTAAAATCTTCTGGTGTGTCAAGGATTTACAAAATTCCTATCTTGATAAACATTGCTGTATGGCGATCCGATTTGAAATTGTGTTTCTTAACATTTAGCAGAGAGTTACTTTGAAACATGCGTTCTTTTTTTTTAATTCTTGGTGACCCTAAGCAAGGAAAACCACTTTTCACATCTATGTGTTAGTAAAAGGGGAGTTATTTTCGCCACAGAATTAAGACCAGTAAATCTCTGTTGAAATAGAGTTAGAAACACTAAAATGGAGCAATAAGAGACTAAAAAATACAAAGCATATTTCACCCTGGATTTAAAAAGATCGATATTGTATTAATCAGGAAAACATACAGAAGGGAGTTTATTCCATGTAGCAGATGTTCTTGGGAAGAAGCTATTTGCGATACAATAAAGGAAAACGACTGTGGGAATGATAAAATAAGAACCGCTAATACCGAATGAAAATCATTAAAAATACAACAATATCTCGGTTATCGCTCTAGATATGTCCCAGCACTATATGGGGCCATTATAACATAGCACACATATTTTAAAATATCTGATGTCGTTGTTGAGCCTCAACAAGGTGGAATGGATTAGTGCGGCGTATCCCATATGGTAGCTACTTCCGGGGCTGGTGAAATGTTACTAATCTTGAGTCCCGAATAATAGGGGATTATCGGAGCATCGATATTTTGGAATAGTTTTGCCCCAATTTTGTAACAACTAGATAGTTTGGGATTTTCTTTGCCTAGATTATGGATATAAAAATTTCAAAATAGTTGCCAATACTGGAAGCGAATCTTCATCGTCGGAATAATTAATAAGCGGGGAGGGGGATAAAATCGGTGGGGTTGGAACTTTTCTAGAAAATTAATAAGCGGGAGGGACTATTATTTGGTACTAAAGAGTAAGAGTCGATATATATGACCATGATAAATTGTGTATACATATGTATATTATCATACACATAACAGATTAATCAAAGTATACAGTCATTCCGGGGACTGTCCACGCTGATGTCTAATCATTATTTCAAAGTTCAACTACAGATCTTCGTATTAACATAGTCCCACCGTCTTCGTGGCTGGGCATCACTGACTGGTGGACTGCATATGGTTTCATGACGCTATGCAGCTGCCATTAAAACCTATTTGAAGGCATTATATTTCAGAAATGTAAAATTACTAAATGTATTACGAAAGACATTTGAAAAATACTTGTTGGTGCTAAACGGGTTAAGCGTTAAACGGGGTAACCCGTATCAGTAAAAGTGTAAACACTGAAACACTTTCCCCGAGTTCACAGACTAAGTAGATTACGCATGATTTATTTTCTTCGAAATGGACAAATCTTGTTTGCTTCCTACCAGATTTGCCTCAAAAACACTTTCTAGAGTGACCAGGGATGGAAATGGGGTGGAGGGTACGTGTGAATACGGCGTATTCCTGCTTATAGATTTCCTGTTTTGTGTATGTTCACTATCTACTAATGGAGACGTTACCGTATACCTAATCCCCAAAACCCAGCCTGACCGTATACCTAGTTCTCAAAACCCATTTTCATCACTAAAAACGACTAATAGTAATAATCGCTCGCGGAACCCAAAGAGATTCTACAGCTAGTGTCAAAGGCAATATTTTTATTTATATAATATATATATATATATATATATGTG
>VCCN01003230.1:2023761-2034341 GCA_006491835.1 Architeuthis dux
ACAGAGTAATTGTGATGTTATGGTAAATGGAAAGGAAAATAGTCTGGAAGGCGAAGAACGGATTCTTATGGTGAAAGGATACATGGGTCACGAATGGAGCTCGTTAAGAATAAGATAGACAAGGATGACCAGCCACCCCTACTCCCCAAGCGGAATGTTTCCCGCGACAGAATTATCCCGGTCCCCGTGGTCTTTGTCTCAGTGACAGGGACTCGGGGTGGCTCTCCCTTGAGGACCTAGTCACGGGGACTTGGGATCTCCATCCCTCCTGCCTGCTCCAGCAGGATCCCCCCCCCCACTCTAAAAAAGACCTTAGTGTCAAATCTGCTGCTGTGGGGCAGTAGATAAAGAAAAGGATGTTATAAGAATGCATGGGTCACGAATGGAGCTAGTTAATAATAAGATAGACAAGGAATGACCACCTTTGTGCCGAATTTTATTTTTATAAAAAAATAAAATAAATAAAACCTGGTTGAGTAGGTCTGGTGTTGAGACACCCGAAACCCCGATGATAGCAGGGAAAACATCACTGACGACTAATCTCGGTGCATCTGAAAGATGTATGTTTCGGATTGTAGCCCTGGAATTATCAGTGACCTCTGGGAATATTCCAGATGACAACCGAGGAATCGACTTGGTGTCGACTGGAAAGACATTTGGCAGTTAGCACCCTAGATTGCATTCTCTGTGAGGAGTAACCCACCTAGAGCTACGAGCAGCCCTACCGCAAAATACCCCCCAGAGGATCCCGAGAGGGGAGAATGAGATCCCCATTACGACCAACGGATTATGAGTACAAGATGCATATGCGGAAAGGTATGTCAGAATCTGCGCGGCCTTAAAATCCATCAAGGCCGGATGAAGTTCCCGGACATGGCAAGACAATAGCAACGTACAGGCTTACGCCCTGGTAAGGTCAGGAGTCACCCCACAGAGCCCAGTCCCGCCACGCGCCTGCCTCCCGAATCCCAGACACAGAAATCCAGAAGCGGACCAAGTGGTTTACAATAAGGGCTACTGGCAGAATTTCGACGAAGATGTTTCGAATTGCAACAAAATGTTTTGTACATTCATGTAAATAAAATAAAAAAGTAAAATTAGCTGTACTGTTAATATGAAGTACGAGTAGTACGCGCGTATGGGTTTCCATACCTACAACCGGAACCATATGATACGGCCGGAAGTGGTCTGGGTGACCATACTATAAAAGCTTGAGAGATACGACGCCATATTGTAACATGCTCTTTTTAGTTAAATAAAGCTTGGCTTGCAGCATTCAAGTCCCTACAGTGTTCGTTTGATTACATTAGATTTGGGCGTTTGGAATTTCCTTGCTTGTTTCTATTCAAGTTGAAAATCACTGAAAATCAAGCCAGCCTTTTTAACATTGCCAATTGTAGCTGAAAGAAAGATACCCTCTTACCCACAACCCATCGCTTTCACGAACACCAACAAAAACAAGCCAAGCCTTGTTTTGCTTATATATGAAGACTCCTTGCGTTGATACATATCTCGTGTCCGCTGAATTATTTATTTGATGTGTTGCCCAATTTTGCTCGTGTTCTTTTTTTTTCAATTTTCTTCCGCACAAGATATCCGTGATGTCTACAAGAAAATTTGGCACACAGAAAAACTATGTCCCTCTCCAATTGAATGATTGTTTTATCACTCGAGAAAATGTTTCTCTCTCGGTTTGTGTCATTTCATTTTGCACAAGTCATTGTTATCAGCCTTTTAAGTTCGTTGTTTGACACCAACCTTCCCCAGTGTCTATAAGTGTAAGACATTGGCATTACCCAACCACGTTGGCTCATTACGTGTTGGCAGGGTAAGGCCTGTTTACAATTAAGATTAGGAAAATAATTATCATTACTTTTAGCGTCTTATATTGTTATTATTAATCAACTGTCAAGGGAAATAAATGTTATGTATCTAAGGGAGGTAATCATCAAATTCTGCTTGAAATTGAAATTCAATTACATTAAATCAGTGGTTAGGGTTATTCGTTCCAATAATTTTTCAATTTTGTTCGATCCAATAATTTATTTTAATTATTTGTTTAAATTTTGTTTATTCCAATAAAATAAATTACAAAGTGAGGTAATAGTCAAATTTATATTTTCGTTCCAATAAATGATTGATTTAAATTAGTTCGTGCCAATCATTTTTAAATTTTGTTCGTTCCAATAATTTATTTTAAATTTTTGTTTTAATTTTGTTTATTCTAATAAAATAAATTACCAAGGGAGGTAATCTTCAAATTTATTATTTTGATTACTTCTCTTGACGTTTGAGGAATAATAAGAATATAAGGCGCTAAAACTAATGACTACCAATAATTCTTTAACTAATTTTCTTACTTTTCTTCTTTTCTGTCCTTCCCCCACCTCTGCCCTGTCTGTGCCATCGGTGGTCCCTTTGATGTATTTGCTTGTTTTCTTCTTCTCAACCCAAATATAACTCTACACGTTGTCCCTTCAGAATAATAATTCTTGAAGAGTCTAATCTCCCACTTCCAATTATTATATTGTATTTATAGTGAACCAAACATCCACGTTCAAGAATAAATCACACAAATGACTGAAGATTTGAGAGACAAATATTTGCTTGGTCGTCACCCAAATACTCAACACACTGAACTGTAGTTTGAAATCAAATGGTGTTTTCTTCAATAGCTATTGATATTGGAGAGAACATAATGCTATATTGTGGTCAAACAACACTAATGATTAATCTTCTACTTCGAAAACAATCACTGTTCACTCTGTCCGTAACAATGGTAACCATTTTGCCGTTAAGTCTTTTATTTGGAACAATGGATTCAACTTAAACTAGTTCACTTACTCTTTAATAAAACCACAGATGGAATTAGACATGAATATTTCACAGGTATCTCCTGGTTGTGCGTGTGTGATATATATATATGTGTGTGTGTGTGTGTGTGTATATCTACAAAGCTTTGTAGCTTTAAACACTAAAGATGTTGCTGAAAATAAGTTTTTTTTCCTTTTAATATAGTTTCATATTTATATAAGTCTTAAAGCATTTGAGATGTTACTATGGACATCTTTTTTAAACTAAAGATCTTACCTACAGAAATGTTTTTACTTTCTGTTCGTTTATTTCATTACTTGTCATGTAAATCAATTATTCACTAATAACCGTTAATGAGAAATGTTCAGAGGGATTTGTTTTGCACAGAATTAGATCTTATAGTACTATAAGTAAAACATTCCCCAGCAGTGTTGATCAAGCACCACCTCCCTCAATCTATAATTCTTAGATTTAGTTTGTTCTTTTGTGTTAGCGTAGTATAATATATGCAGCTTGTTATTTTATTCAGGACATTATCATGGGGTATGTTTTTAGAAGTAAATTACACGCATGGTCTTAATAATCCCCCCCCCCGCTGCTGAAGTATTTTTAAGCATAGCGTCATCAATACTACCAAACCTATTGTATCCATTTCCTTTAAATCTTTCAACAATTTGAATGGAAATAGATGAGTTGGTACATGTTTCTCTAAAATGGTCGATTACATGTTGACAGCCCTTGGTACTATATTCATACGCTTATTATATAGGGGAAGCAGTTTCACCTACGTATTGTAGATTACTTTTCTTTTTTTCTTTTCTTTTAGGGATAAATTACAGGCATGGTCTTAATAAGTGCATCCTTGTATTAGTTTCTTTTCTTAAAATAACCACCTCCATAAAAATTCAAATATATCCGTAAATTTTCTCACGAGGAATAACTATTTTTATTACAATTAATTAATATAATTAATAATATAATTATAATGCACGAAAATATCTGTTAAGTTCAAGCTCAAATTGTATATAGAATGTTACACGCACAGACATGACAAATGAACTTTTTAAATAAACCAAGTTCGATTCTACAACTTTAAGATAAGAAAATACTCGTATTAAAATGCATACTTCACATCGATCATTAACACGAGTTGGAAATCAATTTTCGCTTAAATAAAAAGGGAGCTCATCTTGCAGACCGTTACAACTACAGCGAGTTTGGAGCCTGACTTGGTTCCCCACACTCATGGCATTGTGCCAGAATAAGTTAAGCATAATAAATATGTTTGAAGTTGCGCATTGCTCACAGGCGCCAGTTGTCGATGTTGGAAAGCTGTATTTTCAAGTCAGAGGCCCATCCCACTTGGAAGATTGGTTCAACATAATCGTCATATCCCCATGCCCCCAAGTTGGCTTACTAAATGTTATAGTGCCATTAACCAGCGTTAAAGTAATACAAAATATACTTTTGCATTGAAATCATTTTAGATTCGATGTCTAAAAATGCATAAAAATAGGTTCTTTGCTTCTACAGCTTCAAGATCATTTCAAAGAATCTATTAAATGACCACATTCTGTGTGATTAGAGTTATACAAGGGGAAAGTATTTTATAGAAAATAAAATGCACGTTATATTTCACAAGGATCATTAAAACGATTGGAAACCAATTTTTGCTGACAGTGAACAGTGAATGTACAGCTCCTACATCTATTCCGACTGAAGATGATTATTGCAACTTTTGTATATCATTCCAAATAGTATGTATTCACAAACTATTTTTGTCAATACCAGACACATGCGGCTGTTAATAAATTACATCATTCAGTTGAGGGGAGACGCGAAAAAAGTGACTTTAGATGACATGGGGATTTGTTGGCTCCTAGTAGATACACAATTGGATGACATCATTTATCAATATTCCATTGTTGATTTTAATGATTACAGAACATAAACTACATTGTATTTTCATATAAGATGTTATTAATAAGAATTTACGACATCATAACAATACTACACATCCAGTCTTTTAAAAAGGAAAATGTATCCTTGGTCACTGACTCTTCTTTGAGAAATCTTCCTAGGTTCCTCATTGTCTGAAGTTCTGTACCAGTTGCCATCTAGGTTTGGAATATCAGCTTTGTAGTCTCTATAAGCAGAATGTCTCTGAACATCCCCAAATATGAAAAGAGTTGGAGTCGGGGAGCAACTCTTCACCGATTGCATTTCCAATATTTTAATATTGGAAATGCAATCGGTAAAGAGTTGCCTCCCCTAAATTACAGTATACGTTTGATAGTATGCTTATTTAAAAAGCATTTTAAAACTTCTGCACAGAAAATCAAAATCTCACTCTGTCTGTGGTGCTGCTCTGTAAACCACACCTCAACCCTCCCTCGCTGTCTTAATATTAGGGGGGAAAGGTAAATTGCTTTTTCTGAGAAAACATGCTGGCTCCCTATTAAAAGGTTGCCTTAGCATGTGTTATGAAGAAGAATAACCATTAAATTTGGTAGCCTCCCCAGATAAGGTAGGCTACCGCCCCATTTTCATAATGGCAGATTTCTAATACCTGACCTGGTTGGTGAAAATTCAACATCATCAAAAAAGGTCAAGTTATATATCATTAGAATCAGAATTTAATACTGATTCAACTTTTCAAAAAGACCGCCCAAAACCAACTGTTTTCCAGATATTTGTGATTCTTTTTTTAACTTAATCTTTAGATTGTAGCCAGTTACACTACAAAAATCAAAGATATCTTGAGAACAGTTGATTTTGAGCATATAGTTTATTTGTAAAGTTTAATCAGCATTAAATGCGGATTCCAAAGATATATAATTTGACCCGTTTTGCTGAATTCGAATTTGCCGGTAGCCTTATCTACGAAGACTACCAAGTTTAATGGTTATTTTTCTTCATAACACATCCACAGGCAACGTTTTGGCAGGAAGCAAGCAGAAAAAAAACCCAACTTTCCCCCCTATTAATATGATCGCCATACACGGCTGTGTGAAGACCAGCCGCTCTCCAGTGCGCGTCTTGCTTGGGTATCGGGGTTCAGACAATTCCTCTACATGGCAATAAAACGGCTAGTCAGGCGCACACCGACGACTGCAACACAAATCCGAGACACATTTTTGTTAGAAACTGAATGCATTTAAATACAAATTGAGTAAAAATAATAGATATTTGTTTTTAATTATAAAATTGCATTAACAGTGTCACTTTTAAATTAAAATTGATTATATTAGTAAATCATTTTGTTGAATTAATTTAAAATATTTCCTGTGGAAGTTTTTAGGATTTCCGAAACTCTCTGCTGGAGTCAAAAAGGCAGATGTTCTTAACTGAAACCGTCATAGCAAACTGAAAAGTAAAGACAAGTAACTCCGAGTGTTGTGGTGATTACCGATTATTTGTCAGATACAGGTTTAGCTGGTCAGCTCGGATGGTATAATGGTTAGCACGTCTGCCTCACACGCAGAAGGTCCTGGGTTCGATTCCCGGTATAAGCGAAGAGTGTGGAAAACTCTACATTAAGATAAATTACCCTGTGCACTCATCAGCTGTAAGATTAGGGTGGAGGTATCCCTTCGGTGGAATTGCATCCTTCCAAAGGGGTGGTCATAAACACTTTTAAGAATAGAGTCCTGGTCTCGACCGGACTTTAAACTTGCAAAGATCACTAAGTTGTCTCTTAAGAGACGGCACACTTTACCTTACCGTTACAGGTTTAACTGTCAATACGGTCTGGTCCATCAGTTTTTATTTAAAAGATTAGTTTACCTTTGACGACAGAAAATGATGGCAGTATTTAAATAAGTCTACAATAACATTGTACTTAAAAATATTAAAATAATCAAGTAGATGCACGACTGAACAGTTGCCTACCCAAGCACGAAGCGACAAATTGTTATTTTGTTTGTAAAAAAGGTGATCAATGAATAAGTAACTTCTCTCGGCTTTTGTTGAACGGCGATCACAGAAAAGTCTGAATTTTCGAAAACAAGTTCATTTTGTAGAGTTTTAGGATGGGGTTCTGTTTATAATCTAACTATGATGACAAAGTGGGCACACAGTTGCCATGAAGGAGTCGTTAGTCTAAGTTTTTCATAACCTAACTCACTCGATGTTAAAAACGGCGCACAAATGAAAACCATTCACCACATTTCCTGTCATAAGACTCGCCTCTATTTCTGCAGGCATATTCTCGAAAAAATAAAATAAAACTCCCTCTTTCCCCCTGATCGTCATCGCCCTCCACACTATCGGGTTATTCTAATGTTCTTATCTATTCAAATCTATATTAACATCCTCCACAGTGGCTGGCTGTTTACATTATTTGCATAGTGCAGTAATGTTAGTAAACAACTGATAAAGCGTTCGCTTCACGAAAGACAAAACGCGTCTTATATGCCGGAAAATACGGTAGGTTAAATTTATTGAAACCAATAACAATATAAATTACGTATTTACTTCTGTTTTTCTTTCATTAATTCTCTTATTTGTTTTTATTTGTGCGCCGTTTCTAACATCGCTTGCCAAAAACTTGTATTTCTCTCATGTCATGTCATTTAACATTGTAGTGTGAAAAAGTATACAAATTATAAATACAAGCAAATATCATTGCGGTGGTGTAAGACACATCATAATTCTCTTTAAAATCATTTACATCTGTTAATAGCATTATATATTCCGGTAATCTATTCCATAATCATTTTCGTGCGCTTCAAAACGGAGAAAAAAAAGATTCAAAAGTCCCACATGCGAATGCTGCGTTCCACAATGGAAACTGAATTAAAACTGAACTAAAAAAAAAAACACGTATGTAAATATTCCGCTGGAATTAGTGACGTCTTTTTGAAACTATGGCGGAAAACAGGGCCGAGTTTTACATTATAGTTGCGTAGTAAATACCTCCCCCCCCCCCCCCTCATAAAACCTGAGTAAAACGTTGTTTGGTTTTTCTTTGTAAAATAAAGAAAAAGTACTTCGAGATATATTCAAAATACACGCCCTGTCTTAATTTGGTGAGAATCGGTCCCCATATTACACTCTGGGAGCGTGCGTACACACAGTAGCTGTTACCACTAGCAGGAAAAAAACGAATGACGTAACCCAAGTGTTTTTACCACGCGCTTCGGGCTTGATTATGTTGCTCTGCATTTTCTTTATGTTCAACTAGAATGCACTCGGATTTTCCACATATTTGCCACTAGAAAATAAGGGAGGCTATTCTACAATTAGCATTAAATAGTTATCTCCCCTGACAAATGTTACAGACAAAAATACTTTATATGAATCGGTAGAAAAGAAAGCAAAAAAATAAGGTTACTACGATCACCGTTTTCCTTGTTTGCTTTTTATATTTTATTTATTCATGATTCAGTTATTAATGATTCCCGTGTAGAGATCTCATAATAGAACGTTTTGTAAATATCTTATTCATAGGAACTTTGAAAACTCTTACAAATAGTGAAAATAAAGAGGTAATATATTACAAGTCGTCTGCATTGCTTTCAAAGGAGTGTGTATGCGCTTGCGCAAAACGGCCATGTCTTCGAGCTTTCATAACACTTTTTGTTGACCGCAGGGGTCACCGTATGGTTTAGAAGTACAGGAGACATTTACTTTGTGTTAAGAAAAATGTCAATAACAGTTTCAGACGTCAAACGAACAGCCTACTTAACATAAATAAGTTCTTTTTTTGTGTATTTCTTTCTTTTGAAAACTAACAATTCACTATTGCAAAGCGCTGACAGTTTTAATTCTTTTGACGAGAAAAAAAACATCTTGGAAGACGTGACAGGTTAAAGAAAAATCGAGATAATAACTTTTACCGAATGTCACATTCTTGCACAAACATTTCGACCGATTATAAATCTTTTTGTCCTTTTTTTAGTGGTTATGGTATTAACAGAGCGTACTTTGTCTGTTGCTATTAAAACTACAGGAAGTAGACGCTTCAAAAAGATGGTAGTAAAATGTATTTATATATTCTTTGTGTGTGCTAAAAAACAATTTATGGATTTTCTAGGTAAAGTCTTTAAAAAGATTTAAACAGTGTAGTTCTAGAAGTTGTCATTAACCCGTTCGCTTCCACGGACGACATAACACGTTTGAGAAAGTCGTCAGTTCAATGACACGGACAACCCGTCTTTCGATAGTGTGTTATTCTTTCGCAAGATGGCGAAACCCCATTAGGTGCATTTTGTAGTTTTCCAGGGAATTTAAATCGTTTCATTATGACAATTCAGTAAAGAGAAAAATGATCATTCGAAATCCTGGCGGTGTTCATTGTTCCTGTATTAATTACACCTCCCAACGCGCGTTTTGTTCCTGGGTAGTGAGTGTTATTTTCTGATTGCTTATGGGTAAAAAATATATAAAATGGCTATTATTCCTTTCAAATTTTGTTTTTGTGAACAAGATAGTGATATCTATATGTAATTGTTTTTCTTACTTTGTGATTAAAATGTGTAAATTTGCCCGTTGTCCAATTGAAAATAAGATTTCAAATTACCAGTGATCTGGTCGCAAAAGCAAAGTTTGAAGGGAGAGAATAATTTACATTTTCTATACGTTTTAGATATAATCAATTTGAAAATAACGCTTATTACCCAGGAACCCAACAAGTTTTTAAAAGTCGCAGTGTGATAGGCGCCGGTGGAAAATGAGCAAGACTCTTAGATGTGCACTACGTGTATATATATATATATAATATCCCATGAATGAGTACAACCGTACCAGGTTTTAAATAGAACATTTAATTTTCTTCTAAACGAAACATAGCAGGATTTTATTATTTCCAATGGAACATTACACAATCAACGGATAATGTAATATAAACTTTTTTCGTACGGAAACATATTCATATTTTTGGCAATAGTATTCAATGTTGTAGGGTTTGGTCATAAATAATACTTGATAATATCCGTTTTGATTTGATGTTCCACTAGAAATAATAAGCATACTAATTAACCTCTGTTAATTTCCTTTCGACATAGTTTGTATATGTTGCCAACCTGCGTGCTCCTAAAATATTTATGATGCATCAATTCCTTTTGTTTTTACGTGGAGGTCAGGCGGAAGACAGAGAAAAGGATAAATATTTATCGTCCATTTACTCAAAGGACACCTAACTCCTTTTTAAAAAAAAAATAAATATAGGAAAAGCGACGTCAAAAGACTTGGAAATCTGCCGATCAAGAAAACACGTCACAGTGTAATAGCCAACCTTTTCATCCTTTTAAAGCCTTAAATGGGCTTTCCAACTCCCCAGCCCCCCCCTCTTGAGTAGAGAAGTTGATCTCTTTCCAAATGTTAGAGATACGGGGAATGTCGATAAACTCCCAGATTGGCAGAATTCAAATGCGGTCTTGCAAAAAATGAGAATCTTTAATTTTGAAGGTCTTATTTTTTGGAAATTTTTAAAATGAATTAATAATAATTTAACAAAGTTAAAATTACCTTTTTAAAAAAAAATAAAGATAATAACCCTGCCTAAAGCACCCCCCACGCACTTAATAGATGACAACGTTTGATTTTATGTGAAGAGATGAGAAGAGGAGGGGTCTCATTAGCAGTGACAATTCTGTCAACGATATCAAAGGACTTGAGGAGTATCGATCTCTTTGAACAGAGATAATAACAAGAAGAAAGGGCAACAAGATTGAGGAAAAACAGAATTGTGTTGAAGCGGAAACCAGAAAGAGGATAGGGAATGGATGAATGTCGATAGGCGGGGGACAGTAAGATTAGATGGG